>CAUYRH010075121.1:0-238291 GCA_963574655.1 Perodicticus potto
TATCATGAATGTTATATTAATCAGGTTGATAAAAATATCTCCAATTGTATGTGAAGCCCACACACTGTACTCCTTGACTGAATTATTGTACACAGCTATGACTCAATAAAAAAAAAAAAGAAAAAAAATAATAGAATGAAGCAAAAAGACAAACGAATACACGCCTACACAAGAGAAAAACTCGATTTAATTCAAGTCAGGAGAATGGTGGAGGCAGGAGGAGGACTTAGGTGCTCCCACTAATGGGCACAATGTGAGGGTGTATGGGACACCTCCCGGCTGTGAGACACAATTACAAGGACCTTACTCAACAAACACAAACATTGTACCCTAATAAGTTGTACCCTCATTTTAATATGAAATAAAAACATTATCACAACTGACTATTTAGTGGTGTAGAATCTTACCAATAATTATAAATCATTATAAATATAAATGAATAGTTCTGGAGAATTTCAGTTTCTAGAAAACACTGATAAAACTATTTCATTTTATATATGAAAAGTCTAAGAGTAAAAAAATCATCTTTATTCACTCTTTATCAGAATATGATTAGAAATGTGTTCATGTTCAATAGTGTTTTTGTGTTGAGGCTTTGTATTTGTGCATTTATACTTTCTTGCAATTTTCTTCTTAAAATTTTCTCCCTAGATTTATTGTCTTTCTTCTCCTACTTTTATTCAGACCAAGATTCAGAGCAGAAAGAAATTTAAGTTATGGTACTTTATGAGTGGCGTTATTCTAAGCAAATTGTTCTAAGCCCCATTTTCTCCATTTACTTGAGAAAACAGTACTCTATATTCTATAACGCTGTGTGAGATTAAATGGAGTGTGCTTATATAATATTTAGAGAGTACTTAGTACACAACCAATATGTATTAGTCATTAGAATTATATTTCAAAAGCCACCATCTTTGTAGCTTCATCCTTAATTCTGCTATTGATAATAACACATATTTTAGTACCAGGAGTATTTGTTTTAACTTCTCTTGATGTTAATTTTCTCTTTATTTACTTTCTCTAGATTGCAAGGTTCTTGAGGAAGAGTTGCTTTTTTATTTCTCATAGAATTCAAAATCCTTAATTCTCTGTCACATTTAGTGTGGATTTAAAGATTTATGGTTGATGGTGAGGCTGCTGATCCAGGGCATGTAGTGACAGTAACACTTACTTCTGATAGACTGTGATTAAAAAGAGTAGATCTCCCATTTGATCCTGCAATCCCATTACTGGGCAACCCAGAAGGAAAAAAAAAGGCATTTTATTATAAAGACATTTCTACTATACTGTTTATCACAGCTCAACTTGCAATCGCTAAAATGTGGAAACAGCCTAAATGAATACATATTTTTAAACACAGTGGAACTTTTCTATAAGCCCATCTAGCCTAATACTGTAAATATAATATTTTCTAGGACAGGTCACCCATCAGTCTCTTTAAGTTTACAGTAGGCAAAGGGAATTAAGATTATCATGGTTCATTAATTCAACTCTTATTCAACTCCCAGGTCTAAGAAGGGGCCTTACTTTCCAGAACATAGCACCTTCAGATATTGATCTTCATCTAGATTGTTTTGTCGGGAGGAAAAAAAAAAAAAAAAAGCAGCAGCAGCAGCTTCTGAATAGGCAAACTACACTGTCATGTTAGTTATGAATGATTTGCAGGCGGGATACGAAGTCAAGTGGGGATGGTGCTGGTTCTGTACTGTTGGGAGCTTAAGAGGTTCATCGGGGACCACTGCCTTGTGGTTCTCCATAAGCGGCATCTATATTGCAACATGTTTCCTGCAGTCACATTCTGCATGTCCTGCATTGCCCCGTGTGTCACCCTTTGTCACTATGGTGTCTTGCAATGATCTTGAATGACATGTTGTATAAATTATGAAATTCACAGCATTTGATATTCTATATTAAGCACTGAGCGGTACAATAATATCACGATTGAATGTCTAATATATTAAATAGAATGTGCTGCAAACTGTGCTCTCTCTAAATAGATTTTCTAATTTAATCCTATGAGCATGTTTATGAAATAAGTACCTGTTTTTTTCCATTTATAGTTTATGAGATTGAGTGTCTTGCAAATCATATATCTTCCTCAATATAAAAGTTGTGTAATTAACAGACGGCAGATTAGAGCTAATAACTACCAAATATGCAATTCATTGCTATTAAATACCATGCTAATCCATCTCGGAAATTTAAGTAGGGGAAAATACATGTGATTGATAAAGGTAACACGACTGGAAAATAGAGTAAATATGTTGGTGAAATAAATAAAAAATAAACATAACATTTGCACAGCTCAAAAACCAACAAAGAAAACGTTCATGTAAGAAATATTTACATTGATGATAAGAATGTCGGTTATATTTAGTTTTGAAATGTGAATTGAGTACAGAATTAGGCAATAAAATGTTCTCACTCCAGATGTAACCATACTCAATAATGTTTATGACCTCACTGCTTTGCGGGTTCTGTATGACTGCAGTGGAAGTAGTGACAGCAATGACATGGAGTTTTCCCGCTGAGTACTTGGGCTGTAAAATGGAAGAATGAATTTGTTGAGTGCAAGTAAATGAAAGAAACAGAATTTATTGAGAAGAAAGGAAAGCAAGCCTCAAGCACAGTGAGGGTCTCTTGCAGGTTGCCGCAGGAACTCGTACGTCTAGGGCTTATATATTTTCTTTCTTTCTGATTGGCTCTTTCTGTATGCAAGGAGAGGATTCTCATTGTACCAATCACCACACTTATTCCTGACATACATGGTCTAGGAATGCACAGTTTCCTGTTAACCCGTTTCCACGGTGCCATCAAGTTCATGGTGCAGGCTCTGTTTCCCCTCCCAGGGACTGTGGCCTGCTGTCTGCTCAAGTTATGAGGCTCTGGCCCCCAGTTGTTCATCTCTCCAGGGGCCGTTTTCCAGTTCCTCAACCTTCCTGCCTTACACAGGTCCTTCTTCTGCTAGATACATTTACTACTGTTTATTTAAAAAATCAATAAATAAGGACAACATATTAGCAAGGATATGAGCATTTGGAAATATTTTATCATATTGATATATGTTCAGATATAGATGAATAGATGATAACATGCAAGTGTCAAGTGTATTCTTCTTCATTTATTGATGCTAACTTAGTTTTTGCTTTTGGAAGGCACTTTTGAAGTAGGCTACTGATGAAAACTCAAAATTTTGAAGAATAATGTCTCTAAGGAACACTGACTACATGTGAAGCTTTGTAGTCCTAGGGTGGAATGTTGGCTTGGTCATTTCTTAGCTATTCTATTGTGGAGGAAATTAATAAACTCCAGAGCTTTCACATTATGCAACTGCTAAATATGGATTAGCAACATCAATTTCTCTTAGTTACACATATTTAAGGTTTAAGGTAGATAAGGTATGTCAATCTGGCTAGTTGCTTGGCATATGACAGGCAACTTATTGTGCTTAATAAGACCAAAGGCTATTAAAACAATAATCTTAGGACATCCCTATTTGCCGGGCGTATGTTCCAAGACCTGTGTACCTTTGAAACCACAGATAGTCTTGAAACTGATAGAAAAATGTTTTTGTTTTTTTCAATTTGTAACAAAGATTGCTATTAAGTGACTAACAGGTGGATAGCATAAAAAGTGCGGATAAACTGGACAAAGGAAAAATTCACATCCTGGGCTGGAGAGCTCAGGATTTCAGCATGCTATTGAAAATGGCACACAATTTAAAATTTATAGATTGTTTATTTCTAGAATTTTCCATTTCGTAATTTCAGACAGTTGTTCAAAATTTTTCTGTAATAACTTTCTTAGATAAAGTGAAATTATAGAAAGCCAAACCGTAGAAAAGGGTGACCTTTATATTTACATTTCTAATTGCATTTAGTATTTTGCTTTTTTTAACTCCATATATAACCTGCATGTATAAATACCTGCTTCCATGACTATATCTAAAAAGAGATTCTATATTGATCTTATTTCAGTCACCTTAAGAAATCATTTAAAAATAATATGCAACTTGATTCTTGTATGTTAAACAGATTAAAAAAATATAAACTATGTCTATATAAAAGAATGTCTTTCAAGAAATATGAGTTAGTTAAAATGAGAAATCAAATTATAACCAGGCTAGGTAAAAAGAATTCAAGGATCCATAGCCCATCTAAGATCACAGAAAAAGAATTCACAGCATGCCGAAAATTCACAGTTTTGATAGGACTCTTGAACCGTGGTTTCTTGCAATGTCATAAATAACAAGCTCTAGATGAAGTGACCTTTTCTATTCATTGCTAGTGTGGCTCTATATTTCTCTCTTTAATAACAGTTTCTGGTAATATTCCGGCAGAACAAATCAAAACAAAAACTGTTATAATAATTATATCTGAAGTACCTTCAGAAAAATAAAAACATCAGAAAGAATTTATTCTTGGGGACTATTTTTCCATGTTGTTTATAAAATTTGTCATTGTGTAAATCAGGTAGGTGTAAAGTGTTTTCTTCTTCATTTATTAATGCTAACTTCATTCTTGTTTCTGGGAAGAAGGCTATTATTCTAAAGAGTGCCTAACACCTGCTTATGGCTATAAGTGAGGTTTGCAGATGGGCAGGAAAAAAATAATGACTCCCAGTGCACCTGAAAAAGGGAGAAATACGGCTATGTAAAGCCATCAAAAGTCAGTATTTTGTGATGATTACTGGCTAGTGCTTCCTCTTTTTGGAAAACCGATTATCAAAGCAAGCGCCTGTTGAAATAACTTACATTGTATCATTAATTCAAAGGACTTCAGGGGAAATCTGTGTTCATCTCTAACATCTAACTTCCAGATGACACAACTGAAGCAATAACAACACCAATAAGAATTATTAAAGTATTCTCGGACTATGAATATGCCATGGCCTCACGATAAAAAATGATTCCTGTGATGTCTGAAGTTTGCAAAACAAATCTCCTAGGACTTCTAGGTAGAGGATGCCGTCATTAAAATCTATTGTTTTAAAGGAACCGATTGAGCTGTTATTTACATTTATAAGGCACTTGGCAGAATATAAACTCTTCATATTCTTGTATTTCATCTAAATGTGCAAAATCGCATTATACACATGCAAATCGCTTTTAAGAGGCAGGTGAGCTGTCTGCAGATGAAATACAGGATGAGATTTCACATAAAGTGATCCAACAAGGCCTGAAACTTCATTGAATGATCATTTCTCAGTGTATAAAACCTTATGGAACCGAACAGCATCAAAATCAACTTGTTTGTATGTCACTTACATCTTCATGGCCGTAACAGTCAGCGTACATATGAAATAGAAGCATTTTAATTACTGATACTAACTCTGGATTATAAGTGAATAAAATATACTTACAATTGGAACTCAATAGCTAAAGTCATATTTTAGTTTACTGAAAATGTGTAAATGGACAATCACTTACCTACTTTTGGAAGTGGTGCAAAAGACTTTTCATGTATGGATTTTTCCTCATGTATGAAATGGAGCTTCGCGTGTTCAGTTTCACACAAGCCATACTCAGAAATTTCAATTCATTCCAAAATGTGGAGAAAGACCATAAATCTTTTGTGAAGCAATCTGAGTTGCTCGAAACCTTTTAGACTTTTAAATATTACCAGTCTTTTACAGTATCTCATCAAGTTGCTTTAGCAATTTCCCTTTATTGTATTTCCAAAGTTTTAATAGCTAACATTATCTTTCTTTTCAGATGATTATTTCATTTTTCCCATAGAATATATGAACAATTTATGTAAATGAAAAGCCAAGAACAACTGACATCATCAGGAGAAAATACAAGCAGCTAACCTTATGGGTTCTGTTCAACTGGAAGGAAAGGAAGAGGGAAAATAGTCAATCTTTCTGGAGGAACCATCTATGGCTGGCGTCTGCCTGCATCGAAAGGAGTCAATAGGCCAGGTGGTGCGGCTCCTGCCTGGAATCCTAGCACTTTGGGAGTCTGAGGCTAATGGATTGCTTGAGCTTAGGAGTTGGACACCAACCCCAGCAAGACCCCATCTCTGCAAAAAGTACTAAAACTAGCGAGGCATGGTGGCAGCACACTTGTAGTCCCAGCTACTTGGGAGGCTGAGGCAAAAGGAATGCTCAAACCACGAGTTTGAAGTTGCTGGGAGCAGCAATGATGCCATGGCACTTTACCCATGGTGTCAGGGGGAGTTCTGTTTCCAAAAAAACAAGTGTTCTCAGGGCAAAGAGATAGTTTTTTAGATCTGAAGTTTGATAAAGAGACTTTCTGATGTAACTTGATCATTAATTGTTTTATTAATTTTTATATTGAGGAATCTAAATAAAGAAACTGAATATGGATTCCTTAATCTTCTTTGTAACACTGATTACCAGGGAAGATTCTATTAGTTCAGAAACATACTAATTATGTTATTAGTAAACAGATTTTTGTCTAATGGGTAAGTGACTAGGTCACTATTAATCTGTCACAGATGCATGGCTATTCATCCAAATTCAGCTCAGTTATAACTGTCCTGCCCCAAAAGGCTAAGATCAGTGAACATTCCACTCAGTTGAATAGCAGCCTATGCATGATATCATTTAGCAGAAGTAAATCTCTGCTCGAATGTCTGCTTTCTGCAAGAGAGATGAGCAATTTGTTTGAATCTCTTGTGACTGGTCATGTAGGAGAACTACATCGATAGAGTATGTGCTGAAATGAAAGACGGTAATCTCCACATGTCGCTCTGTGTGGTACCTCTGTTTCTCTCATGTCTTTAGATTTTCTTTCCATCAAATATTGAGCGAACTAAGCCCATGTGTATAAAATGTATGACTACCCTAGATTCTGATTAAATCAGGTCGAATTATAAGGAGTTGTAATTTATAACAATAAATTATAAGTAAACAATGGATATTTAACATGAGAACAAGTTTCAAAGATGGTGACAATTGCTCTCCTAAAACATCTGAGTGACTTATTAAAAAAAATACTGCCTTCAAAGATGGAGACTTTGGATAAAGACTTGGTAGTGTCAGACAGAGGCAGCTTTGAGAATCAATCATGGAAATCTCTGTGAAGTTTTCTCTGGAGTAGTGATTCTCATCCAAGATTAAATTTATACCTTTAGGTAGATTTTAGTTAATGTCTGCAGAAATGTTTCTTGCCACAATGGGAGAACATTGTGTTGCTTGGATCTAAATGGGTAGAAGGTTGAGAATCTGCTAAACATCCTGCAATGCACAGTTCTGCTGAATACTCCAATCCATAAAAATAAGTATTCGGAACAAAGTGTCAAAAGGAACCAGATTGAGAGGCTCTTCTATAGAGGCGATGAGGATGAGGATGAAGATAGTATGATGCTAATAATTACTCTCACTGGTATTTTTTTCTCAAAAGATATCATGTTATGAATATATGCAATGTACACTTTCCAGTGAGAGGTGCACTGAAAGCCCTGACTTCACCACTATATCAATGATTATGTAGTAAAAAATTATTTGTACCCCCTAAATCTATTGAAAACATATCACGTGTCTAATGTAAAAAATAAATTCAATTCGATTTTAAAGTTTATTTTTTAAAATAAAAATCATATTTATTTACTGTTATTACATAAGAAAAAAATTTCATTCAGTTAGATTTGAATAATATTTCTTGAGTGTGAACGAAACAGGTGAAATTGCAATCACCCTACCGGGAGATTTATGTACCCCTCAGTGCTATGAAAACCATTGGAGATACAGAAAATGACTTTTTAAATTGCTCTTGCTACTTGATATTTTCAAAAAATTATGTTAAAATTTGTAAGAGTTTCTGTACTTTGACAATCAGACTTCTGACAGAGAGCTAGATAGCAGAAGTCACCCAAGTATACTTTTAGACACCAATTCCTGACACTATTTGAGAGCCTTCAGCGTATATGCACCACGATGTTTCTTCTTTCCTTTGATTGTGCTCATTTTAAACCTGTCAATGTGCGTCTATTCCCAGCCTCCCTGGTGTCAAGCCTGGAAATATAATGCTTTGAATATAATGCTTATACATTTGTAGACTGGAAAAAGTCTACGGAGATAAAAATCAATGCCTCAAGGTGAGAATTTTATAATATTATAATCATGTTATTTCATTGTTCCTAAAATTTAACATTCTTTACTAAATAAATACTATCTTTTCTAACTAACAGTAAAACAAAAAACATTGTTGATGTTTAGCACCACAGGGGGAAGAGTATTTAGTTTATCCTCAATCTATAAAACAGTCACTTAAAAATATACATTTTGGACGTATGTTTTAAGTACCTATTATGTGAAATCATGTCCCAATTGCGTACTTATATAGGATTCCAATTTTTAAAAGCAGTTTGTCAGAGGTACATGCAGTATGGTGATAGGAAGTCCTTAATAAGTTTAAATTCAACTTAAAATTATTTTCATGTTAATCTAATGAGATCATTATAAATGTTTTCATTTATCGACATGCTTAACATGCACATATTGGGAAGATCGCACAGAGATGCACTTTTGAGAAGGATGGTGCGCTGGAGTCTGACTTTACAACTGCAGGTCACCCTGGGCTGGACTCATTGCTAACATACCGTTGGCGATGATGTGACATTTGAAAGGCAGTAACTAGAATTCTCTCTCACTGAAGTCCAGAGTTTGCACAATAAAGCAGAAGCAACTCTTAGAACAGTGAGAAGAATCGCATCTTTGTCATTTCTTATGATTTTCTTAATCATCATCCTATTTTCCTTCAAAGTTAAGATATTCTGAATGACAACAATTTTCTAAAAAAGGTTGTAAAAACTAAATTTCTCTTTACGCATTTTTTAATCTAAGAGGGGAAGATATCCCAACTTTAAAATTCATCAGATATCTTGTTTATATCACTTTTAATTATAAAAAAGGGAAAAATGAAATATCTCATTTTCATATTTATTAAATGCTAATGTCTATGATCATGAAATAGTTGCTCGGGTGAGGGAAAGATTGACGCATTTATTTTAAAAATCTAATTTTGTATATATTATGCATTATATAGAGTACGAAATCTGTAACCCTATATTTTAACAAAACTTGCATAGTAATACCTTTGCAAACTTTTGTGTAATAAAATTTTCATTTAATTATTTAATAAATAACGGACAAATACTTAGGATCAACTGGGCTAATTGTTACTAATGAGGAGAATGTTCCAGGCAGAGGAAGCTGTAGGTAAGTACATAAACATAGACAAATTATCATGGATTAGAAGAAAATCACATGTTCAAGACAGACAAACATAAAGAAATGCAGGAAGCCAGAGTACAGTAAAATCGGTAAAAATCTCAATTTAATTTTTAATACTGTGTTTATAGTACAATATATGTAAAGGAAGCCAAAGAATTTCATAGCAATGCTTCAATTTAATACAGTTCGCTCCACCTTAGTATATGAATATTTGAATAAGTTTTATAGATGTATTTTCAAGCTGCAGACTCTAGCAAACATATTTCATGCTATTATTATCCCTAGTATACCATTCAGGAAATTAAGATACAGAAAGCTCATTTACTTAAGCTAGTGCTGGAGCTGGGATTTGAATCTACAAAATGGTACTCATATTAAACTGTTAACCGTATGCATTCGAGATTTCACAGAATTTAAATCAAATACTTCCCAGAGTACTTAGATGATCTTTATCATTCATCTGTCCAATCTCCCCTGTTTATTTCCACACAATCACCAAACAGCTTTTTGAGGAGTAGCTGCTGTGTCATAGACACTGGTGACACTCTGGGGATGAATGGCAGGATTTCATCCTTTCAACGATTTATAGAAGAGCCAAAGCTCAGACAAATATCAGACAAGGAAAACTGGAGATATTAGAAGAGTGGGAGAGAGGGATAAAGAAGCATCATGTGTTCTATTCAGTCCTCTGATTGAATGAGGCCCACCAATATTGTGAAAGGAAATGTGCTTTACTCAAAGTTCACCAATTGAAATATAAACTATATTCCAAAACATAAATATCCAGAATAAAATTTTCACAGCTGTTCTTCAAAATTCTATCCACTTGCCTTTTTATCTTAGTCTCTCTGGCCCTCTATGGAGTCAAGTGTCAATTGGGTGTGTTTTTTCATTGCCTCCCTAAGTCTCTCTCTCTTTTTTTATTAAAGACTACTGTGTACAATTCCTTAAGTATTAGTTTCCTTTCTGTGATGGTTAAATTTGTGTATCAACATGGCTTGTGCTCAGTACCCAGGTAACTGATCAAATACTATTCCGACACTGTTCTTTATCTATTGGAATGACAAATACTAAGTAGTATTTGTGGCTTTACATTTCTCATAAGACTAAAACCTCACTCTGCTCATTATGTGGAGAAGTTTTTGTAGAAATTTGTGTCTAAATTGACATATGAAGGATAAAGAGCAGTGAATCAAAACAGGCTTGTGAAAGGCACTCCAGAAAAGAGAAATGTTATATACCAACATCGGGAATTGTGAGAATGTGCGATAAATGCAGAGGGGATGGAGAGAAATGACTTATTTGCAATGTTTTTCATGAGATAGTAAGAAACAATTTTGAAATTGATTGAATTATGAAAGATGGAGAAGGAAAAGACTAATGAATGCAGTGTACAAATGCCTTCATACAGTAACTAGATAGCAGTATAATGGCTTACATTTTCACACCAGTTATCCTGTGGAACAGAATTATTTCTCCACCACCATTTCTCATCAGGAACAGGACACCTAGCTGAGGGCTGTGATATTTTGCTAGCCTCCTTCTTGAGCTGAAAAGACTCAGGTAGTACTGGTTTCAGACCTCTGAAAAGCTTCAACTTGAACTTCTATCTTTCAGAGGAATCCAAGTGGCTTCTGCAGACAGGAAGGAAACTATCATTTATTGAGTGCCTACTGTGTGCCAGAGATTTTAAGTTAATTAATCCACTTAATTTTCACAACCCCTCTGAGCTATTTTAATTTTGTAGAGAAAAAGAAAGGATAAAGTGTTTAAATAGCTTCATCAGGGCCATAGAACTTTAACTGGCAGGTTTGGGTTTTTTGATGCCAAAGCTCTTCTTGAGACATGATCAGGCAAAATAAGAGATTAGATTGCAGTCAGAGTGATCTTTGATTCCGATTCTGAGTCTGCCACTTAAACCGTTGTGACTCTGGGCAGTTAGCTGACCTCTGCTGAAGATAAAACTAGTATCTGCAGGGAACTGGTTCCAGAACCATTATGGATATCAAAAGCTGTGGATGCTCAAGTCCCTTTTTAAAAATGGCATAGCATTTGCGTCTAACCTGTGCACATCTTGCCATAGGCTTTACCTCATCTTTAGAATACTTAGACTACCGAATACAATGTGAAAGCTCCGTGCTAGTTGTTATGCTGTATTGGTTTTTTATTTCAATCTGCAGTCGGTTGGATTTGCAGATGTGGAACCTGTGATGGATACGGAAGGTCGATGGTGCATGCATCCTGGGACTGTTGAGAGCTAAATGAGATAATGAGGACATGCGCTAAGTACAGTGCTTGACACACACAGTAAACGTCACTGCTCCTCTTCCTGCTCTTACAGCTGCTGCTCTGGCTGCTGCGCCACCGTATTGCATTGCCCGTCTGGCCTGTGCCGCCTCCATTAGCTCAAAGGCTGAGCTGATGCCTGCACTAGCTTTACGCAACGCTATTCTAAAGAGCCAGATCCGCCAGCCATAGAAAGAAATGAGGAAGTTACGCCTGACGGCAGAGCACAGGCTTCAGGAGTCAGGTCCCATGGGTTTTGTTTTGACCACTGAGTCACGTAGTGACCAACGATCACACGAGCACCCGCCAGCTCTCCTGTTGTTCATGAGGGGTAAAGACATAAACAAACCCTCCTGCTTTGCACATGGAAATTCACCACCTGCTTTAAAACCTCCTTGGGGAAAAGGTTTAGAAACTATAATTAGCAATTTTTCTTGATGGAATCATTTCATTCTTCCATCAGGCTTTCCTTTTAACTTCTCACCTACCGCAGCTGGTCTTCAAGTATATCTGAGTGTAACAGCCCAGGGAGGATAAACGAGAGGAATGATGTCCCTAATATAGAAAACAAAAATGTATCTACAGTCACGCATGGCTTAATGACAGGAAGACATTCTGAGGCATGCAATTTCGTCATTGGATGAACATCAGACAGCGTACTTAAACCCAGATGGCATTGCCTACTCCATTATATAACTCCATTCTAATATTATGGGACCTCTGCCACGTGTGTGGTCCATTGTTGGCCAAAATGTCATTATAAGGCACATGACTGTACTTAATAAAAAAATGAGGCCACTTAGTGTGTCCTGGAGGTGTGCAGAAGTTTGTCGAATGAATATGCGAATGAACATTCATGCAGTCATTTTATCCCAAACACTGACCAAAAATCTAATTTTTAAAGCTTTGTGGCTTTGGCCTTCTGTCAGTCCCAGAAGGTTTCATGTGTGTCAGACACAGCAGTCCCTATCCTAGAAAAACTTCCCAACTCTACCCCTGGGTGGTAGTGAGCAATGTGTTAGAACTCCCAATTCTTGCTGAATTTGGCCTTTTGTAAGAGCCATGACCATGACGGTTATTTATTATGTGGCTGATTTCCTTGGTAGGTCCAGTGGGGAGCACAGGAATTAGCACATAGAGGATATTGGCTAAATGCCAGTTGAATGAATGAATGAATGAGCAAATGAACTGTTTATTATCTAACCAACCAATGCTTCAAAATGGTATGTGCTGCAGATTTCAGCTTAGAGCTCTGTACATTCCAGTTTCCTTTCCCTGATCTTACCTCCCTGGTAGGCCGAGGTGGTAATGAAATTATAAAACACTCGTGTTACCGTGAGACCAGCTCCCTTATGTAACTTTAAAACATCCACCCCATGGTGCCAGGTATTCACAGGCTCCGCCACCATTCCCTAGATGCAGAGACAGGAAGTAAACAGCTTCCTATTTGGCCACACAGTGACTCATCTTGCTTTAATGTTGCCTTGTCCTGTGTAAGTGGAGATCTGGCTACTAAGAGAGTCAGGGCCAGCAGAGCCACCTCCTAGAAATCAAACACACGTCTGCCACTTGCTTCCATCTCCCAAAGAGAGGGGCAGATTATATGTATAAATGCTGATTAAGGCAAGAACTCTTGGTGTGGTGACGTTTCACTGCCAAGCAAACAGGCCGACGATCCAACGAGCTTCCTAGAGGATGACTTTTGTACATTTCATTTCCCCCATGAAATAGACATGACCAGAGGGCAGAGAAGAGCGTAGATTAAAAATGGTGGACTTAGAAAGGTAAGTATCCCAGGAAGCAGGGCTAAGGAAGGGCCAGTTGAGTGTAAGGGACATGATGACAAGTGAACCCTGAATGCTTTAAGCCTGTACCGAGGCAACTGCTGGTGTGGAAGCAAGTACACTCAAGAGCTCATCACTCCTCTGCAGGCCTGGATTTCTTGGGCTCACAGATGCATGTGGACAGCCTTGTTCCTGAAAAAGAAGGCCCAGGAAGCTACCTGACTTACCTCGAAAGGACTTTCTTTATCCTTGGCCTTGCTGCTCTTCTAATTTCACTACAAATAAAAGCCTGGCTAGGAGAAATATTTGGTGTTGGTGCCCTGCCAAGATCTCCTTTTCTGCAGGTGCATCAGCTCCCAGCTGCCGTGAGCTGTTGGCTGCTAAGAGCTCACAGCTGTAGCCTTCTCTGGAGAATTGGCTTCAGCTAACAGGAGTGCAGTCCCCAGTTCAAGAGTGCCCCAGCCCTAGCAGCTCACAGCCAATGACTGGCAAACTTGGGGGTATAAAAAGCTAACCCCTTGCTTCAAGGTGGGACAACTCTAGTGCCATTCACATTCAAAGGGCTGCCGTGGATCAGGCGAAGGCTGGGCTCCAGCTAAACGACACTCTTGCTTAGCTCCCTTCTGTTCTTCCTTACTTCCTCCCTCCTGTCCCCACCCCCGAGAGCACTCCTTCAACTGAACTTAAACAAGAGTCTTCATCTCAGACACTAGGGTGTAGGACTTTAAGACAGGCATTAATACAGCTAACTCTCAAATAGCTTTTACCATATGCCACACACTAAGAGCTGCATATGTACTAACTCTCACGGTCCTCACAAATCCACCCCTGCAACGTGGATGTTACGATTTTCTCAGCTTGGCAGCCGAGGCAACTACAGCACGAAGATGTCAAGTAATTTGCCCAATTTCAGACAGTGAGGGAGCCACTACTTGAAGCCACCAGTCCAATCCTTAAGTAATTTCTACTGAAATTATTCTATTCTTCTTTTCATCACTCTCTTTTAATACCTGCTTATGTTCCCTTTCAGAAAGCCTTTTGCAAGCTTCAAGATCCTGGCAATCCAGGACATTCTGGAACTATAATCCTGAAAAACAAATCTCAATAACCAGAGGGTTTCTCCTAGCTGTGCCTCCCCCAATCCTGGCCAGGATTAGGGAAAGGTAAATTTCCCAGTTGAGCAGATGAGGAGCCGTCTGCACTGCTGTGGCTGCGGAAAGTATACTACTTAAGAGAAAGCAGGAAAAAACAGCTCCGTAGCACAGACTTTTTCAAGTGAAATCCTGCCGAAGCACACTCGGTCGCAGTGGCGGGGGCTGAAAGTCCACCAGGGTAGGGAGATAGAGGAGAGGATACAACAGCAGAATGGTGGGGCCCCGTGCTGCTAATAGGAGTGTAAATTGCTTCACACACCTTAAAGAACTGTTTGGAGCATCTAAAATGGGATATACACAACTTATGACGCAGCAGTTCCACTCCTTGGAATACACCCAACAGAAATGGGTATATAGATTCAACTAAAGGACTGTTTAAAGCAGCACTAAGTATAACAGTAGAAAAAAAAAAATAGAAACTACCCAAACTGCCATCAAAAGGAGAAAGCATAAACTGTGGTATATGCACCCAGTGGATGACTCTGTGGCAATGACAAAGACTGAACCACAAGTATACATAAAATGGAGTTGAATTTCACAAACATGATGTCGAATGAAAAAAGCCAGCCACAAAAGAACACATACCACGTGATTCCATTCGCATTAACTTCAAAACCAGACAAAACTAATCTATTGCATTAGAAGACAAGATAGGGGCCACCCTTGGTGGGGGAAGTGACTGTAAGAGGCTGTCAGAGGACCTCCAGAGTGTTGGGCATGTTCTCCGTTTCATGATCTGGGTTCTGGTTGACTTTATGCGAACCCATCAAATGTGCACTTATGATTTGTGTACTTCCTGGTTGGACACTATACTTCAATAAAAAGCTCAAGACATGATAGAGGGCAATCTTGTTAACAGAAAAAAAAAAAACCTTCCCGCATAGGCTGTCTTTTTTTTTTTTTCCTCAAGGAAAATTATTTCAATGAAGGTCAAAGCAGTTTTCTTACCAGATAATGACACTTGGGAGTTCAAATTTTTAGAGAGGTATTTAGGTATTTAGTCTCTTGGAGAGCTCTCTTTAGGCCTTGTATTCTGCCCTACACTAATTTCTCAGATGTTTTCCTTCTCCCAAAGCACGGGGTCTAGGCTATGTTCTCAAAAACTGGAAAACAGTCAAAAGAGGCTGTCATTAAGCACCAGAAGAAGATGTGTCTGTCCAGCCCCATCCATGTTTGCCCAGGGCTTGGGTTTATGACAAGGATGCAAGAATGGACCAGGGAAAGCTGGGTTACATGGAGCCAGTGCCAAAGCCGCGGGAGGCCTGGGCAGCCAAGGGCTTCCTTCCAAGGCTCATCCAGGGCTGTCCACTCTGATGGCGGTCCCCATGCTCCCTTCTGCAAGGTAAGAAGCCGCCTCAAAGAAATCGACAATCTAGCTTCCAATAACCCTGTCAATTTATTTCAATACGCAACAGGGTCCCTGATGTGGAAAAATCAGATTTCTAGGCCTCTTCAACATCTGTTTCTGGCAATCCCAATGTGTTATCTTTTTTCATTGCAAAAAGCAGCTGGTAAATCGTCATGCCATTTCATTAAAAAAAAAAAGACCAAGTAAAATACATGGAGGCTTCTGCAAGATTATTTATGACTCCACCAACGAGAACCTGAAAGAAATACTCTCCCCTTTCACCACACAAAAGACTTGTCTCCCCTGTTCGCATGAGAATAAAGAGTCACATTTGAAAAAGTGGGATTGTGTGGTAATGATTTGTCGGAAATTACCTCTGTTTTTTGCCTATAGACCTGGGGGGTTTCCATGTGTTCACATGCCTGCTTCGCAAACATTTATTGAACACCTACTGCGTGTCAAGCATCATTCTAGGTGCTGAGGATAAGACAGTGAATTAGACAAAACCCTGTGCTTTGGAAGCTTTAGTTCCCCACAAGGACCTGCTTGGAACAGGACAAAGCGCTGTACCAGGGACAGGCTTCTCCAGCACAGGTTGGCTCCTCTTTAGCACAGAGGACCTCATTCAGAAAAATGTACTGGCTCTCAATCTCTCTTCACCCCAACACTCCCCCACAGCCACTGCTGTTCAGAACCCTTCTCTAGCTTTTTCCTTCCAATATAACGGTGGATGCAAGCAAAGGCGGAGCATGTTTGTAATAGACGGTCCCACATGACCTGTCCCCTGCCAGCATCTCCAACCTCCTCTCTTAGGACCTCCCTGCCCACTTTGTTCACTGTTCTTGGGGCACCCTGGCCATCCTGCTGATCTTCAACTGTGCCAAGCTCTCTACCACCTCAAGACCTTTCCATTAGCTGTTCTCCCAGCCGAGAGTCTCTTATACCAGATTTTTGTCAGAAGTAGTTCAACAATATCTTCTTGTTACTCTCATGTCAGCTTAAATGCCACCCCCCAGAGAGGCCTTTCTCAACCATCACCTAAAGGAGCCTCACTCCATGAATTCCTGACACGGTGTCCTGGGATTTCCTGCTCTCTAGATGTGTGCGTTGTCTATTTCCTTGCCCCCCATACAGGGCAAGGGCATTCACGGCAGGAGCCAAACCCTGTCTGGTTCACTCACTTCTGAGTTCTCAGAACCTGGACCAGTGCCTGGCATGCGGTAGATACTTAATACGTATTTGTTTAACAATTTACTAATTAAATAAAGTGAATGGCAAAATATTAGAAATCATAGAAAAGTCCAAAGGCTGGAGATTTGTTGGATCATTATGGCAACTTTCTCCATTGGGCTATCAGCTAACCAGTAAAATTGCTGTTGGAGATTAATGTTTCTCAGACTACAGAATATGATCTAGATGGGCTCATGGGATCAACCAGTGAATCCTGCATAATGTAATCTGTTATATATCATTTTGCTACAAAATAGAATAGAAAATATTAGTGTACACCATGTATAACAAGGACAAGTAGTAGGTGAATATGTGTGAGTGTGTTTACCAGGTAGCAACACAAATATGTATTCTTTTAATACGGATCACTGGCAGAAAAATTTGGAAATCGCTGTTGTAACGATTAATGACAAAGAAACATATTCCTAGTGAATTAAACGGGAAAAAGCAAAAGAACAAAAGACAGTACATGTATATGAGGTAAACTATTAGATTGACATATTATTAACTTTGAAACAAAGCATAGACAAGCATAGAAAACTAACTTTAAAAAAAATGTAGACTAGACTTTGCTGGGTGATTTCATTGTTTTCTTCTTTGCATTCCCCTTTGTTTTTTACATTATCTACTTTGAATATATGATTTGAAAAATGCAAAGTATTTCCAGTAGATGTTGTATAATACTCTTTAGAAAAACAGGCTTTTCTTTCATAAAAGTACCTCCATGGCAGTGTTGTAAATGATTGCAAATAAGCTTTTAAGTGCGTATGGAAGCATAATTATGACCGAGAGTTCTCTCTACAAAATGTTTCATCTCACATTATCTCGTCTAATCTCCATAATGATACAGGGGAGACAAGACGGCAGTCATCCTTGTTCTCAGAAGACAAAACCGAGGCTCTGAGAGGTTACGTGACTTATCCATAGTCATAGTGCAGAGAACCCAGAACCTCTGATCAGCAACTCATGCCCTACTTTACCGATTTTGCTACAATCTCGAGACTTGATTGTGTTGTGGAGGACATAATTATCTTCTTTGTCATGAAGAAGTTTTGTTTCCTTTCTCTTTCTTGTTCCACTTCCTCCTAGGGCAGTGGTTCTCCACCTTCCTAAGGCCTCCCAATGCCGCGATCCTTTAACACAGTTCCTCATGTTGTGGTGCCCCCCCAACCATAAAATTATTTTCATTGCTACTTCATAATTGTAATTTTGCTACTGTCGTGAATCGCAATGTAAATATCTGATATGCAGGATGTATTTTTACAAAGGGGTCACCATCCACAGGTTGAGAACCGCTGTTCTAGGGTCTTGATGTTGCCAGCTTTAGAGAATGGCTTGGCTACTCTCTCAGCCATATTCCTATCCCTAGGGCCACCAGGGTATTGCCATTTCTGTGCATTTTCATACATTTTCTTACTCTCCCCACCACTCAAGGTGGAATTCCCTCCATCACCCTCCTAGGACTGCCCAGTGATTTTTCAACCCTTCCTATTTTATTGCAAAAAGCTCCTCGTTTCTGTCTCTAGTGTTTGAAGTCATGCCTGCCAGTCCTGGATGCTTCCTTTGTATACAGGTGCAAAAGTCCCACTGAGGAAGTGAATGCATCCAAGAAGAAAATTGATGGCTGTCTCTCAACTGGACATTCTCAGCTTGCCTCCCAGTTACCGGTTACCCCTTTTTCCAACAACAACCCAGGTTTTTATTTGGGCATACATCCCACCTTCGAGCTTAGGTCCAAATTGAAAGGGGGGCACTCGACCTGCATAGACCTCACAGAACACCAAGGCTTGTACAAAAGGTCTTTATTGGCGGAGGATGCTGCAGAGCAGCATTAAGGAGGAGAGAAAAGAGAGAGAGAGAGAAAGAGAGAGAGAGACGGGGGAAGAGAGGAGAGGAGAGAAGGTAGAGAGGGAGAGAGACATGAGACACACCGGGGGAGAGAGAGGGAGAGAGAGAAAAGGAGAAAGAGCAAAAGACACGGGCACCTTATATAATAGGTTCGGTTAGGGGAGGTGATGGGATGGTAGAATAGCCAATAAGGAGTTACTGTTCTGGCACCAAGAGCCATTGGGGGCGGGCCATAAGTTGGAAATTTTCAGCGGGTAATTGGGACAGGGAGATTAAGTTTTGCAATTATCTAACACAAATGGTCTAGATGGGGCTCCACCTCTCACACCAGTGTGTAAAAAAGAGAAAGAGTCAAGGAAGAACTTTCCAGTAGCCTTTGTCTTGTAGCTTCCCTCTGACTGAACCAGCAAGATTTGGAACTAAGAAAATAAAGAGAAATCACTGCCAGTGCTCATCACCTTGGGAAGTCTGAGAAGCAAGCCAGCAGATGAAGGAGAGTGAAGTGAGTCTCCAGATGGACAGAATGGGCACTTGGCGAGCCCCCTGAAGTCCCTGGGTCAATCCTTACCTAAAGCCAGAATCCACCCTGAACTTCATTTAACAAATGAGCGCATTCTCAGATTACCCCTTAGGACAGTTAAGGCTGGGTTTTTTAGCACTTGAAAAGAGTCCTAGCTGATAGATTTTCTTTTTTTTTTTCAGTTTTGGCCAGGGTCAGGTTTGAACCTGCCACCTCAGGTATATGGGGCCGGCACCCTACTCCTTGAGCCACAGGCACCGCCCCTAGCTGATAGATTTTTGCAGCAGAAACGTCCTTGGAACCATTAGGAAAAACCCACTGAGCTAGCCTACAGAAGAATGGAGCAAAACAAATGCCTAAGGCAAATTAAACATAAAACGTGGCAAATAGGTATTCTAGTCTCTAAGCATCTCTGGGAAAATCCAATTCAGATGTTCTTTGTCTGACTCCAGCTTCCATCTGCCTTCATTTCATTTGAAAATTGCACCTTTTTATTCAGAGTTACTTAAAGACTTTTCACCTAGGCTGCTTGAATCGCCCCTTCCCCCACATGCCAGGAAACCATCCATTTCAGCAAAGACAAGAAGCAAACATGATTATGACAGAATTCGAAACAGAATGCAGTTGTTGACATTAAACATACCAAGGCCCAGCATGCACAGAGCCCTGAGAATTAATAGCTGCCCAAAGCCAAAAAGGTGGCCTTCTGAAGACCACAGGGTTCATCCTTTCATCTTGCAGGCCAATGCCTCTGGCTCTGAGAGGCACTGGATTGGCTGAGTTCAGGACATTAATGCAATTATTGAATGCAAGTTGGCACCTGGGATATTTGTATCATGGACTGTAATGGGCAACCTCACAGGATGGGGAGTCTGTCTGGCTGGGAGTATTTAAGCAAGGTCTGGATAGCCATCAACGAGGGGCAAAATGGAGAGGAGATAATTCCTGCACTGGGAAAGTGCATGTGTGGCGTGAGAGCTCAGATACTACACAGCTTGGGAAAACAAGAGAGCATCAAGTTGAGGGATGGAAAATTGGATTTTTGTTGCCTTTAGATTGGGCCCTTGCCTACCCCTAGTTCCCACACTTCCCCCACCCATATGCCACCTGGTCCCCCTCCTCTTTGACATGCAGAGAAGTTGCCCCTGCCCCAGGCCAGGCACTCCTGTTCCTAAGAGAGGCCAGTAGACTAGAACGGTAGCTGTCTGGGAGAAAATGCAAGTCATCAGGGGCAGGAAAAAGAGGAGGGACAGGATGGCTGGCTCGCCCTGCTGCCTTTTCACCTTTTCTCTACTTCCTAAACCACCTTCTTGGCTGCTTGTTGACAGGTGTGAATTGGAAAAGGCTGCTTAGAAGACTAGCCTTGCTGAGTCTCTGAGTCAGTCACAGGCTGTGCTCAAACAGCAAGCTGGGCGACCTAGGGAGGAGTTGTCCTGGCCAGAGAGCCTTGGCACAACCATGCTTTCCTCTAGAGGAAACAGCACAGAAATACTAGAATTGAGGCAGCTTCGCAAGTGGCCCCCACACTTGAAATCCCAGAGAATTGGACTGAGGCAACGAACCCCGCGCATTGCCCAGAGGAGGAGACCTGTATGTGCAGGTTGAGTGAGATTTGATTCCACAGTCCCCAAAGCATGATGGTATCCATGTCTGAAATTTGCTTTGGGGGCCCAGAATTTTAACATAAAACCACCTGGGTTTCTTCTGAGTATTCAACAAAGAGAAGAAAAGCAGCGGGGTAGGGGGTGGCTAGTGAGTGGAGAACCAAGGGGTTGAGTTGTTCTCAGATGAAGGTGGGCAGTCTTCAGAGTTTGGGCGCATTTCTGTAAATGAGAAACTGATCTTCCCCCTCCTGGAAAACAAAGGTGGGATCCCTCCTCCCTAGACTCAGCCTGGGAGGCTTTCTTTACTCATTAGCTCCAGTTTGATAATAAATTACAAGCACAGCTTTTTTTTGTTCTAAGATAGAAGTCAGGGGCTGCTGTATGAATGGTGGAGGTGGGGCTGTTGAAAGAAAATAGATGTTCCATAATTCTCCAAATACATATTACAAGCAGTCTCAGTAAAACTTATGACTAAAAGGCATTTAATTACCAAACTCTTCCTCAGAGGTTCGGAACTTCCTCAATGAACCGTGTGAGGGAAACATTGACAACAACGTCCAGGTGGGTTTGTGTGCTCCTCAGAAGCTATGCGTGGAATTTAACAAAAAGAATACTGCTTACATCTCTAATTCCACACCCAAGCTCTATCAAAGAAAGCTAAGGCCTAGTGATTACCCCGACTTCTGGGAATAACACAGATAATCAACTTGGGTAATTCCAGGCTCCAAAGAAACAATAAAAAGGGTTTTCTCCTTTTTAATCAAATAATACAACCTACATAGATATTCTTCCCATAGATCACCTGACTGTGGTTATACGGAGTTTGTAATAGCTCCTTAAGATTCTTAAAAGTCTTTGCACATGAACTCAAAAGTTCCATTTTCAGTGGCTTCAGTTTTTCTTTCAATTAGGCTTTAAATTGATGTTTTTTTGATTAAGACAGATTTATTGTAATTGCAGTTGGGATTGTGAGAATGTTTTACTTTGTAACTATAGATACAGTCAATACACGGACCTTAATTAGTAGGTATTGTTGCATCATTCATCTGTATTCGGTCTTGTGGCTATTGTCTCCCCAACACAGGACTCTACCTACAAAAAAAGATAGCTATTCCTAAGTTGTACTAATGACAGTCCTGACTTAGTGTAAATAGACAGAAAAGGAGTCCAAGCTTCTTATGGCTGAGCCGTGTCTTATACTTTAGTGGGTCTCCAGTGTCTATTATATTCCTCTATGAAGAGCTGATGCCTAATAAATATTAGTTAAATTGAAAACAGGGAATTTCATGCGCTCCAAGCCACTTGTGAGTCATCCGTGTCTGTATGGCTAATTGACAGTCATAACCTGAGATATAAATGCAACTAGGCCACACACAGACTATGAAGCCACCTTCCTTCCATACTAAGCTTTCTCCAAGTGTGGCCCACCAACCACCAGCATCAGAATAACAAGATGTTTGCTAAAAATGCAAATTCCTGGGCCTCACCTTTAGCAAATCCAAATTTCAGGTATGAAGCCCAAGACACTGGATGCTAAGTTGGAGGCCCTGGGCTCTACACCCTGTGCTGGGCAGACACTTAGGATAGAATCTGCTGTTCCTGTTATAGACTTGTACTCTAAGTGAATGATATGGAGAAATCAAAGAAGAAGACTTGATTAAAGGATGGAGAAGGGCGGCACCTGTGGCTCAGTGGGTAGGGCGCTGGCCCCATATACCGAGGGTGGTGGGTTCAAACTCGGCCCCGGCCAAACTGCAACAAAAAAATAGCCGGGCATTGTGGCGGGTGCCTGCTAGTCCCAGCTACTTGGGAGGCTGAGACAAGAGAATCGCCTAAGTCCAGGAGTTGGAGGTTGCTGTGAGCTGTGTGACACCACGGCACTCTACCGAGGTCAATAAAGTGAGACTCTGTCTCTACTAAAAAAAAAAAAAAAAAAAAAAAAAGGATGGAGAAACAGCTCCTATAAGGAAATCCCAAAGGTAATCTAAATAGCAGGCTTGGTAATCTCCAAGCACATCTAGGAGGGCAGCTTTAGGGAGAGAGCGAGACTGAAGCGCCCTCTAAATCTGGGTATCTGGAAGATAAAGAGGAGCATGGTGCGCTGGGAAACGTGACAACCTCAAACGTCCTCACAGCCACCAGGAGCAGGCTCGCCCCTAACATCTGCAGGACGGAGCCAAGAGGACAAAATGCAGCCCACATGCCATATGTCTGAATGTTTAAAAGTTACATTCCAAATGAACAACTGTTTAAATCAAAGTAAGTTCTTTCCTTCCATCTTGACGAATAACCTGTCATAACAACTGGGAAGGCCAGGTGTGCATTTAGAGGTTAAGGTCTCGTCGGAGTCGCACAATAGAATTTGGAGGAGCAGGAAGAGAAAGCTGGCACTTAGCCACCCCTTCCTCCATCACCCCCTCCCCACAGATCCTCCTGCACTGAGAGAGCCTGGGGACCCATGTATGTGGCTGTTTCAGCGGCCTCGCTCAAGTTTCTTCCACAGAATTCCCCGCCCTGTCCTGCAAACAGCCACACCTGGCCACCCTTTAGGCCTAGAGCAGTGTTTTCAACCTTGTTTATCTCACAGCATACTTGAACCTATAGTCAAACTTCCGTGGCACACTTAAATTATGTTGATCAAGAAAGAAGAGTAAAAACAGAATATACTTCCTGTGCTTTGAGCTTCTTTGGAAAATAATTTAATTCACGATCTTTAAAAATTTTTGTGGCACACTTAAGATCCTCTCATGGCACACCACTTGAAAATCACTGGCCTAGAAAGATAGCTACTAGGTACAGTCAATCCAGTGTAAGCCCCAGAAGCAGGCTCAGGACTTCCAGGCAGCAAATTTAGGGGTTTAAGAACTCAGAGGGAGTTCTAGAAGGTGGGCTAGTTCTGAGTGAGCACATCCCTTTGACCCTTCAGAATCTTGATTGGAGGAGAGTGCTGTGCTCAGAGGAGGCCTGTAATCCAGTACAGCGCATGCTCAAATAACATTGTTTTGTTCACTGATCTTTCGTTATAATGTTGATGAGAAAACACAAATCAATTCCCAGCTAGGGTTACTGTGTGTGGAGTTTGCACACACCAGGGGTTTCCTCTGGGCACTCCGTGTTCCTCCCACATCCCAAAGACGTGCACTTTAGGTGAATTGGTCAGAATGTGATCCCAGCGTGGGCGTATGTGAGCAGCCAGTGATGGGATGGCTTCCTGTCTAGGGGCGTTCCCATGTGGTGCCCTGAGATGCTGGAAGAAGCTCAAGGTCACCCACAACCTAGAACTGGCATTAGCAGGTAAATAATTATCTTCCCTATTTTTATTAATCTTTTTTAAATGTATGTAGAGCTCACATTTATTTCAATGTTTAACATTAGAAGTATATGGGTTTTTATTTAGAAGTTTGGTGATGTTTTTGTGACCAGAGATATGCCATAGAAACTTAACTCCTGTTTGTATCAATTAGCCTGTGGGAAAATTGATTTCATTATACATCTTTTTGCTTAAAGTAACAGTTTCCTAAAACCTACCAATGATTGCATGAAGGGAGGACTCACTATACTTTTCAAACTTTAATGTGCACAGAAACACCCCGGGGTGGGGGGTCCTGTTAAATGCACATTCTGATTTCCTCTAACTGGGGTGGTGCTCCAGAGTCTGCTTTTCCAAGAAGCTACCAAGCCATCTGCTTGTCCACACTTTCAGTAGCAAGGGTCTAAGCCCCAAGGCAGAGGTCGCTCCAGCTCTGGTCTGAGGAAGAATGGCACTTCTCACCTCTCTGGGAGCACAGAGAAGTTAAACAAACTCTTTTTCAGTTAAATAGTTTGATCCATAAAAGGATGTGGAGGGGAACGACAAAAGGAGAGAGGAGAGAGGAGGGGGTAAGGAAGGTGAAGAGAAAGAACTTTTCCTCTTTTTCCTAGAACTAGACATGGTGTTAGTTTGTTTCCTCTGTAACTTCTCTGATACTACCCACTTTTTCCCCCTCTTTCCCCCTCTATCTTTGCCCTCTGGTTTTCTGAGTCTTTCAAGGACAGAGGCCAAGTATTCTGAGTCTTTGCCTTGCATTAACTCACTTTCAGTAAAGCTTCCTGAAACCCCAGTATCTTGGCTCACAGTTCTGGATCCTCACTCATCACCTCCCTGTCTGTTAAATAAAGGAAATGTTAATTTGGAGAGGTTGTGAATCTTCTGGAAATTTCCATATCACTGAACATTCAGAAAGTCAGTTCACATTCCGTCTGTACCCTTTAGTTATTAAATCATAAACTTTAATTCAAGACATTTTAAAGGACCCAAAGGAATTTTAATTTGATGCGAATGACTTGCAAATCTGAATAAAAATCAGATCATATAAAACTGTGCAATCTCTATTACTTTTAAATAATAGGAGTTTAAAAATAATCAACAGCCAATGTAAGACTCCTGTATAATTCAATTGAACCCTTTTTTTCTGGACTAATGAAGGAAGCAGTGAGGGAAGTAATTCCAAATCATTTGTATGTGACTTTGCATAAGACGGACACTCCTACTTTGAGGTTACTTAAGTCTCTGTTTAAATTAGTGACATTCTGTAAGGAAAGGAGAGGTGAAGTGGGTTAGCTAAAGCAGTACCTAGGAGGCCTTAGCCCAGGGGTCCTCAAACTATGGCCTGTGGGCCACATGTGGCGGTGTGAATTGTATTTGTTCCCATTTTGTTTTTTACTTCAAAATAAGATATGCGCAGTGTGCATAGGAATTTGTTCATAGTTTTTTTTTTTTTTTTAAACTATAGTCCAGCCTTCCAACGGTCTGAGGGACAATGAATTGGCCCTCTGTTTAAAAAGTTTGAGGACTCCTGCCTTAGCCTATGGCTTTTAACATTGAAGTCCAAACCAACCTGTGAGTATTCTCAAGGCTCACCAGAAGGCAACCCTCCCTTGTCAAAACAAATGGTTTTCTGTACAGACACATGAGAGTGTGTTACCCTAGACCTGAGTAAATATAGAATGGCCACTCACTGAGGAAACCGTAGCGCATTGGAGGGAGAGGAGTTATCCCCTGTGCAAACACCTTTGTCCCACTACCTCTCAGAATGGTGTCAGGGAAGACACAGATGCTATTGCTGTCACGTGGCCTGGCCTAGTACTCAGAGAAGAGGACCTCTTGCACTCAGAACACCCCCAGAGAACGAGGCAGAGGGAACCCCTGGACTTATACAGTGAGTAAGGATCAACCTACACGGACCTCAGTCACTTGGGAAGAGACACCCCGTAGCTCAGAAGGATAACAGATCTCAAACTTGAGTGAGTATCCAGAATCACCATTTGTGAAAGCTCAGATGGCCGGGCCCCACCTCCAGTTTTTGATTCAGTAGGTCTGAAGTGCGACCTGAGAATCTGCATTTCAAGTAAGTTCCCATGTGACGCTCCAGGGACCATGTGCTAAAAACCACTACCTGGCCATTAAAATCTGACTATACTCATTAGCATCTCCTTCTGAGCCTTAATCTTGACTTATAGAACTTAACAGCTGCAGATCAGCCCTCTCCTTCTTAACAGGATCCTGACAGGTGCCCCAAATTCTACGATTAGAGATCTGCCCCTTTGGACGTAAGACTTGTCCCCTAAAGAGTTCAATGTTAAAATACAAAAGCACCGGGGATAGGTCCAACCTTACCGCATGGGTGCAGGGCTTCTCAAACTAGGCCCCCTGAAATGCCTGATAGGCACTGAAAAATGCTGAATCCCAGTGATTCTAGTTTAGTCAGGGCAAACACCAGGACTTAAGAGTTTTCACAGTTCCTGGATCATTCTATTTGACAAGTTTGAGAAGGTACGCTTTAGTGGGAACAAGGTGACACGGTGGTCAGACTGTACAAGTAGGAATCTGGGTGCTACAATTGGCATGCTGTGACACTGAAAAGCATCAGAAACGACATTGACTGTTTAACAGTTTTACTAAAGCCTGACCTTTGGCCATACCTATGTAGATTTAAAAAGCTGTCTTCTTCACTTGGAGACCTGAATTGTCTCAGCTCTCAAATAACGGCTCACGTGGAGTTAACCTGGCTGTGCTGTCTTTAGAAGTGTGCTTGCTACAAGGGCCAAAGTGCATCTGGACAGACGTTTGGCATTTTAGAACTTCTAGAAGGACTCAGGAAAGAAGGCCTGATTTCTCTGCCAATCAAGTAACCCACACTTCTTGTCTAAGCTTTAGTTTAGCTAAAAGATAACAACATGGTTCCTTCCTTCCATGAACTCAGGGCATTAGTTAGCTGGGAAAAAAGGCGGGAAGAGGTTGAACAAAAACAATATCCACGTATCAAAAGAGTGAACAGGACAGGTTCAAAAGAGTGAAAACACCTTGTTGCTGTCACTTACATGTCTCCCAGTCACCCCCGTCTCCTCATTTCTTAAGGATCTAAGCAACTGGTCCACCTCTCTCTGCTACTGCAACTATCATAATTCTCAGTGATTTCGATATCTAACATAATTGATCCTTCCAACTCCCCAGCTTCTTTGATCTTTAACCTTTTCTCCTCCAAGGACTGTATTCTTGCCCTACCTCAGCCGTTCACTCCAATAGTCACACCCTAGGCCATGTCATTGCCAATGATTATATCCCCAACATAATCTCAATTTCAAGTTTTCTGCTTTCCTTCTATCACCTCCTACCTTTCCACATCGCTCTCTCTCATCCTCCAATTCCAATGATTTTTAGACCTTGGGGGGAGTTCTTAGCCCCTTGATCCTACCAGGCTTTCACTCCCCTTAACTTCCTTTGCAGTCTCACTTCCCTTCCTACCCAGCTTTGATCCAGTCACAACACGCACTCCTTTTCCCACCACTTCAACCACCTCTGCTCCTTCACCTCTTTCTCCCATCTTGATACCCCAATGATATTGAAATCTACCTAAGGCAGCTCCATGCTGCTCTCACTTGAAATGCATGACCACGAACTGCAGGGAGTTCTGTAATGCTGCCCAGAGTCCCACTACACTTCTCTAGCCAGTCTATTCCTTGTTTCTAAAACAACTTTTTCACCCTTTCTCATCCATCTTCAAATCTCTAATCCTCCGCTTCTTGCGTTCACTCAGATCGTGCAGATTTCACTGAGAAAACAGAAGGGACCAGAAGATAACTTCCATGTCTCCCACCAAATATCCCAGCCTCTCTTTCTCTGTGAGTATGTATGTCACCTTTTCTCCTGTCTCAATAGATGAACTTTTTATGCTTCTTTCTAAAGCCAAAGTAATCTGCACGTGCATTGGATCCCATCCTACCTACCTAAGACTCTTCTCCCACCACCTGGTACATCATTAAGTTAGCTCACCCTACTAGAACATTCCCACTAGCATACCAAATCCCTCTAATATCATGAATCTAAACAAACAAACCCAGAAACATCCTTTGACCCTCACAACTCCCTGCTGCCTCCTTTCTCTGCCCCCCACCACAGCAAAGCTCATGAGTGATTTCTACTTGTTCTCTCTGCTTCCTCTTCCTCTCTTTCTTGAGCGCACTCTTCCAAGGCTTACATCCTTAACACCTCACTGAAACTGCTCTTTTAGGCTCACCCCAAATGTCCACAATCAAGTCCAAGACTAATTTTCAGATCTCACCCGCACATGAGCCATCAGCATCATTTCTCCTTCTAGAAACATTTGATTCTCTAGGCCATCCCTTCTTGGAACTCCTCTTACCTTTGTTAACGATGTTCCTCTTCCCTTTGATGATGATGTTCCTCCTCTTACCTTTGATGATGTTCCTTCTCCGTCTCCTTTGCTGGTCACTCCTTATCTTTCTGACCTCTGTACATTGGAGTGAACTAGCATTCTGTCCTTGGACCTCTTCCCTTCTCTGTCTACTCTTACTTCCTCAGTGATCTCACCTCGAATCTCAGGACTTTAAATATCATCCATTCTCCGGCAGTTCCCAGTATTTATTTCTCCAGCCTTTGCAACTCTCCTGACCTCCAGGCTTATATATCCAATTGATTGCTCAACAGCCTCTACCTAGATTAGGCTCCTCAAACTTAATATGACTTGAACTAGAATCTTTAGTCCTCCCACTCAAATCAGTTCAATAAATGCTCAGGACAAAAATATGATTCTGATCCTAAATCTTTGCCTTATTTTCATATCCTACATTTGATCCATCAGTGTATCCTGTCAGTGTACATGCAAAGTATATCCAGAATCTAACCACTTCTCAGCAGAAATTACCACTACCACCAGGACTTCATCCACCATCATTTTTTACCAGCACTATTGCAACAGGTTTCTGACTTTTCCCCTACTCCATCAATGACCCCCTACAATCTCATCTCAGCACAACAGCCAAAGTTATTCTTTTAAACACTTAAGTCAGCTCGTTCTATTCTTCTGCTCAAAATCATCTGTTGGTTTCTAACTCATTCATAATGAAGACCAAAGTCCTTTCTTTAGCCTACAAGATCCTACATGACTTTGCCCTCCCATCTGCAGACCCTAATCATTTGTTTGCTGAGCTCCAGCTACAGTGAACTCCGTGCCATGTCTAGACTGTTCAATATTTTTAGCCTTACTCTTTCTTCAGCCCTAAAATCTCTTCCTCTACATAGCCACATGGTTTATTCCATTGCCAAGTTCAGGTTTCTACTTAGAAATCTCCACTTAATAGAAATCATTTGTGACCTTATCTCTAGCAGCACTGTCATCTCTCTATCCACTCCACTTACTTAATTTTTTTTTCCTATTATCTGAGATTATATTATGCCTCGGTTTGGGTCCCCTGAAAACAGAGCTGGAGACAAGAGCTCCAGTGCAGAGAGTTTATTTGAGGAGATGACCTAATGAAACAAGACTGAAAAAATGTGGAGAGTGGGACAGGAAAGGAGGGAAAGACAATGTGAGGGTACTTTCACAAAGTTGCCACTTGGGCCATGGGAGCTCAGTTCCATAGAGACTTCATGAAAATTATATAGAATACCCCCTAGAGTTTTCCACCTAGAAGACTTGAGTTTGGCCCTTGGCAGTTAAAACAGGCACACATCCAAATTGTGCATGCTTGCAGGCTGATCAGACCCAGAGCAGAAAATGAAGAAGTGCAGAGTGCATGCTTGAGAAAACGCTGTGAACATGAGACAAGCATGAGTCTGCGGAGCACCTGAAGTGGCAGGCGACATCAGAGGCGGGTTGATGGAGCAGAAGTGAGTATGCTTCTTCTTACACATGAAGTCATCCGTATCTGTTCCCCTACTAAATAGAATACAGGCTGTTAGGGGGGTTTTAAGTCAGGTTTATTAAGGTAAAATTTACATAGGGTGATCCTCAGCCTTTTTAAGTGTAGAGTTCAATGAATTTGATAAGTATCCTCAGTCACAGAGCCACCATTGTACTCCTTTGTAGTCCATCTCTTATTGCCACTGGTAACCACTGATCTGCTTTCTTTTCTTTCTTTCTTTCTTTTTTTAGAGACAGAGTCCCACTTTATTGCCCTCAATAGAGTGCTGTGGCATTACAGCTCACAGCAACCTCCAGCTCTTGGGCTTAGGCGATTCTCTTGCCTCAGCCTCCCGAGTAGCTGGGACTACAGGAGCCGGCCACAATGCCCGGCTATATTTGTTGCAGTTTGGCCGGGGCCGTGTTCGAACCTGCCACCCTCGGTATATGGGGCCAGTGCCCTACTCACTGAGCCACAGGCACCGCCCCTTTCTATCCCTATAATATCGCCTATTCCAAGATAATGTCCTATAAATGAAATTGAACAATATGTAGTCTATGTGTCTGGCTTTTTTCACTTAGCGCAATACTTTATGAGATTGGCCCATGCGATTGTGTTCATTAATAATTTGTTCCTTTTTATTGCCTAGTAGTATTCTTTCCTCAGAGTGTACCATAGCTAGTTATCCCTTCTCCAGTTGGTGGACTTTGAGTAGTTTTTGTCTGTTATGAGTAGCTCTGCTGCGAACATATCTATGCAGGTCTTTGGGTGGACGGATGCTTTCATTTCTTTTGAATAAATATGTATTTAATCATAGAAGCTCTGTTTTGTTCACTGCCACATGCTTAGTGCTTAGCTCAGTGCTTGGCACATAGTAAAAGTGCCAATAGCTATCTGTAGAATGAATGAACATAGGAATAGCATATTCAAAGTTATGCAAAGCAATCTTCATACCCAAGAGGACCAAAATGAAAGCTGAGAATTAAACTACCTGTATACTACACAGATGTTTATCAACATTTTATCTGAATAACTTCTGGGACAGCATCTATTTCCATTACGGAATTCATGGAACAGCACTCATCTATCTCATCAACTAATCCCCAGACCTCAGCAGGCTCATACTTACTGCACAGAGGTGCAGGGAGTTTTAATGCTCTGCCCTGCGCACCACTCATGCTTTGGTTTGTTTGTTTGATTTAAATTCTAATTCATCTTTCCCCCACTTGATTTCTTTCAGGCCCTAGGCCTCCGGACTCATGCTGTCTTCCATGGCCACCTTATCAACAAATACAGGAACAACACTGTTAAGAGAAACTCCTACCCGCCTCCATCCTCCTAGCCAGTACAATTTCTTACTGGTTAATGGAATCCCATGGGTAGCCAACCTATTCTTGGAGTTTCTGAACTTTTAAGCAATGTGCCCCATCTTTGAGTGCTATTTTCATAGGACATGTTTTCTCACAGATGTTGTTTTTCCTTGGGTTTTCCCTGGCCAAGCCAGTGGTCCTGATGGACTTATATCCCAAATAATGGCAAACATTTCACTTGCCCTTGCTCCTATCTCTAGTAGCTCTGGGAGGCCCCAGAGGTCTCTCACACGTGCTCACGAACAAATTTGCTCAGGTAGCTCTGCGTCTGTCCACCACCCCTCACTGGGAGCAATATTTGTTCTATTACTTTCCACTGAGCATCACCATTAAAGCCTGGAACCTCGAGATGCTGGCGGAGTCCAGCTGTCTGGAACTATGCCTCTCAGATTTTTGAGGTACCCTTTATTAGAGGGGTCCTGTAGTAAGGTTGCTTATATGCTGCTGAGTTCCTAAATTAAATGACACATCTCTGTTAGTTTTTACTTAACAGCCCTTTTGTGAATCAGTCACTCAGCATGCACTTATTGAGCATCTATGGTGCACCAGGCACTATTTCAGGGTCCAGGATAGGGAAAGGAAAAGACAGACAGCATCAGGCACCTTGTATTTGTTCAGCCTCATTTCTGATCCCAGCATGGCTGCCGTGAACAATTTCACACAGGCTTCACCACCTTTTACCTGCTGGTTACGGGTTAGAATTTGCCAATGAGACTGGAAAGGCGGAAGTTAGGAGAGGCCAATATTCTCAAGAAGTTATGGAAGACAGATCTGGCACAATTGCCCAGAGAACTCTTGAGAACAAACCATTGCAGTGCTTTGTTCAAGAGCAAGATCCCCAAGAACTGTTTCTCTGAACATCCGGTTTCCATCTCTTTGACCATGGCTCCCTACATCCTTCCATATTTGTGTAAGCACTGATCCCTATATCCAACCCTGTTATTTCTGTCCTATTTCGAGAGGCTGTATCTTCCAACATAAAGAACCTATCCCAAACCCTCGTGTGGGGCTCTGTTTCTGATAAGGAAGCAAACTAAGGCAGACCCTGTCCTCAGGAGGAAAGACACAAACAATAAGTTCAAGACCAAACACCATCGTGTCTGCCTGTGATAAGGGCTAGGCGTGAAACTAGGGGTGATGTGTGAGTTAGGAGGCCTGAGATGGGCAATTTCTTTCTGCAGAGGCTTAAAAAAGGACTCTTTAAGGAGGTGATATTTAAATTGCTTTATGGGGAGTAAGAAGATATCCTCCTGGAAGAGTACTCAGGACAAAGAATAGCAAACACACAGGCAGCAGGGTGAGAATGGGGCTGCAGTGGAAAACTCACAGCAAAGGAGAGAAAAGCACCAGATGAGGTGGGAGAAATAGGCAGGAATCTGCTTAGGTCGCATCCCGCAGACTCTCAGAAGGGGAGTTTTATTTACTGCTAAGTGGAGTGGAAAGCCATGGAAGGTTTTTAAGCAGAGGAGCCATCTGATTTATGATTTGGAAATAGTGATCTTGCTGCTGTGTGGCAAATGGAATATAGGAGGCGGGAGGGACAGAGGGAGGAAGAATGACAGCTCATCTCCCACCAGGACCCAGATGTGAGTTCAGAGGCTACACAAGGGTCAGTTAAGGGTGCCGAAGACCACAGGGCATGTGCTCATAATCACACCTCCCCTGGGTCATGCTCCTTGGGCAAGGCTGCTTCCTCTCTGAGGGGCTGTGCCTTCGTCAGAGGTCCCTAGTTCCTCAAGTATAAAGCCTTCCCATGGACTTGTCCCTGTAGCCCTCCAGACACTCCAAGGCCATTGGTGTGCCAGCTAAGTTGCCATTAGCATGCCGCTGGCATATCAGGAGGACTCGAGTCAGAGGTACCCATGCGAGTGAAAATTGGTCTGGCCTAGTTAAAAGAAACAAATGAGACAAGCAAATACCTGTGTTCAACAGAGCTGGTAGCTTCTCAGCCTCTCCAACCATTCTGGCAAAAGGAGATGTACGAAAATGGTCTTGAGATTGTTAATGGGACAGAATCAGAGAAAATATGATGGAATGGAAACATCTCCAGTGATAGCCGTGAAATGGAGTTTTCTATTCTAGGCTTGAGAAACAAAATGAGGAGGGGCTAGCTTTCAGGCGACAGTCCCTATTTCCATAATTATAGGCAATTGCACAAGTTACTTAGAAAACATACTAGTCATAAGGCTGGCCTGTTTTTAGACCAAGCCATAATTTAGATGTGGGAAGTGGTTTCACATCTTTGTACCACCATAACATAGGCTGCGTTTCAATCTATCAGGAGCTCAAATTTGATCAGCTTTTTCTCGCTCTCTCTTTTTTTTTTAAGAAATGTGCTGCAAATTGCTTTTCCTAATTAAGGTAGATGAAGACATAAGCACGCATACTACTTACCACTCTGGGATAAAATTGACTTTCAAATGATATTTAATGGACCAGCCTGATGTTAATGTTCTGCAGTTCCAGGCAGGAGGCCTGGATTTGATTCTTTTGCTGCAGGAAGAGAGAGAAATGCAAGTGTGTGCATGTGTGCACGTGTGTGTGGAGGTGCATGGTGTGTGTGTGTGTGCACTTGCATGTGTTTACAGTGGTATCACACAGGGACTGGTCAGAGAAAAAAATGGCAAAAATCTTCTCTGTCTCTTTAAAACTCACCCCACTCTGTTTGGAAACTGACACCTGCATCGCTGCCTCAGGCCATGTTCTGGAGGAGCAGGGCAAGGTCTTGCTCTGCATGCTATAGGAAATGGAAACTGTGGGAGCATTAGGTGAAGGCGTGGACCCTGGGACTCCCAGGTGGGTGGAGGTCTTGCCTTTGTCTTTGGCTGAGATGGATTAGAATCATTAACTGTAGTTGAATCACAATAAGCCCCTCCTTTCTTTTCTTTTATTTTTTTTTCTTTTCTTTCTTGTTTGTTTTTTTTTTTTAGAGACAGAGTCTCGCTTTGTTGCCCTCGGCAGAGAGCTGTGGCATCACGGCTCACAGCAACTTCTAGCTCTTGGGCTTAGGCGATTCTCTTGCCTCAGCCTGTGGAGTAGTTGGAACTATAGGAAGCCCTCCCTTTCAAAAGCTCTTTGTTTCTGCTTATTGGGGGGGGGGTAGGAAATTTGGTATTTTTTCACCGTGTTTTCTTTTTTGTTTGTTTTTGAGCCAGAGTCTCACTTTGTCACCCTTGGTAGAATGCCATGACGTCATAGCTCACAGCAATCTCAAACTCTTGGGCTCAAGCAATCTTCTTGCCTCAGCCTCCCAAGTAGCTGGGACCCCAGGCACCAGCTACAACACCTGGTAGCTTTCTATTTTTAGTAGAAATGGTCTCTTGTTCGGGCTGATCTCAAACTTCTGAACTCAAGCATACACCTGCTTCAGCTTCCCAAGGTCCCAGGATTAGAAGCATCAGCCACCATACCCACCAAGAAAATTGATATTTTAATATGAATAGTCTGCCATTTTTCCTCCTTTGCTGGCAAACTAATACATTTCTCTTTCCTTCCTCTCAAACTGCTTGTTCTCTCCTTCTGATGCAGCCTCAGACTCAAGAGCAAGTGCTGAGCTTTCAGTAACAGTAATAGGCAGTGAGGGGCAAAGGATGAGCATACTTTCTTAAAAGTTCTCATTCTCCTGCAAAAAACTTAACCTTTGTTATTCCGAAGGAAGGCAAGGAGGAGAAATGAGATGAGGAAGTGAAACTGGTAGGGGTGTATATGAATGGGGGGTGGAGTAGAGAGAAGGCATTATTGAGAATATTGAAAATTTTTCCTGGAAGGATTTTCTGAGTTTTTTACTAAAATTTAAAAGGACTAACCTCTCTTATAAAGTGAAACTTGATATAACAACAACAACAAGACCTACATTACTAAATATCTGCTATGCGCCACAAACCATGCTAGAGACGTTACACACACTATTTGATTTAATCCTAACTAAAGCCCTATGGATCAGGTATAATTGCTTTTCTCATTTTACACAGGAGTAAATTGCTGCTTACAGAAGTGAAGGGACTTCCCCAAGGTAAGTAGCAGAGTCAAGATTCAAACTCACAACAGATCCAAAGTGTGATGTCTGAACCACCACACCTCACCACCTCACTCAAGCCCTTGAATCCATACTTGTGGTGTCACCATCTTTCTCGTACCCGGGCATGTCTGAGATATGATGACAGAGAACAGCAAGCAGATGGTAGTTGTGAGAGAGGATACCTGGAAAAGTAAGGTCTTCTCAAGGAGGGCCCAAGGACACAGCTACAAGGTCCTCCTCATGGTGACTCAGCTGTTAGAAATTTGTAGAAACTTTACTTCCTGGGAGCTGGAAACTAACGCTTGCTTCCACTTCTGTAAAAGCCCCTGTTCTGTAAAAGCCAAGGCCACTTCTCCAGCTTTGATTCAAACTGACCAGTGAGAAAGGTACCCTTGGGCCAGAACTTTTTGACTGGGGATAAAAAGAAGAAGACGGAGAGCCCACCCATTTTGGACTCTTGGCTGCCCACTCTCTGCCAGCTGTAATAAAGCCCTTCCTCTTTTAAACATGGTATTGGGTGTTCTTTCTCTCCACTGGGCCTCATCTTCCTCCAACGGTTGGAGCAATCCAAGTGCTGAGCTGGGCTGTGACTTTTGTGTAAGGTCAGAGCAGGCAAGATGGTGCTCCTGGGTTAGAATTCTAGTTTCTACCACTCAACACCACTACAAAACAGATAATTCTTCCAGACTTCAGAGATTAGCCAAAGAGTGAGAGAAGGCACTGGGTCTCACTGGATCTGTCTCACACCTCCTATAGTTTTGCCCATTCTGTATAAACCAAGTGTAATTGGGTATCATCCAAGCCTTCTGTTCCTTAAGTCAACTCAAGCCCCTAAATCTCTATGCATCAAAAGTCTAAAACCCTTCCGACGACTTCAGTGACTTCCTAGGCAGGGGCTTGAGGTTTTTGTTGGGGGTAGGAAACCCAGTTGACCTGGTTCGATTCCTCGGCTGAGCTAGAAAGTTCAACTGAGGCATGGTGGTAACTGAAAGCCAAATCAGTGGAAAATAAAACTGGAGCAGCACAGGTAATGTGAATAGAAAGCAAAAGTAACCTGTACAAGTTTCAAGGTAACAAAGAGATTTTATTCAGGAAGAACAAAGAGAAAGCTTAGAGCACTTCCAAAGAGAGTTAGAAGTGAGTCCCCCTCATGAAGGAGGAAAGGTGAGAGAGAGAGAGACTAAGATGCAAAGGCCTGCAGGGATATAAATACTCACTCTCTCCATTGGAAATTGGCTACAAGTCTTTCATTGGCCTCTCTGAGCCTCCAGGCCCTATTGCCCTTTCCTATTGGTCATTGGTTACCTAGGTTACTTCATACCCACATTCTTGTGGGCCCTCCAGACTTCCTGTTTCAGCAGACCAGATTTTCCTCTCACTCCTCCTGAAGGAGCTTTTTAAGTGTCCCTTCCCAGTTTTCAGGACTCCTGGTTCTACTTGGGGGATCAGTGCCTCTCAAGTGTGTAAATCAGACCCTTCCCAAGGGCCACAGAAAGTCTCCTCCCATAATACATTCTAGAACTTACTGGGCTTTACTGAAGTTTTCCAAGGGAAACAGAGAAGTAGTTCACATCACATGATGAGAACAGCTTTCTGAGTTAAGGATGCCATCTCTGCCTTTAAAGTGCCCTGCCACCACTTTGCCACCATGATTGCACTGACCTCGCCTTGTCCCTTCCAAGCTGAGTCCCTCCATTATCTAATTCCAAACTTAAGTAACCAAGGAAAAAAAGGCTAGCATTTTATGTGAGATTCTTGATCTGAAGTTAAGACTTTGGGGGTCCATAAACTTAGATAGAAAGATGTTACTTATTTTTACTAACCTCTACCTAAAGTTTAGTCTTTGTCTCTATTATGAATCAAATCAACAACCCATAGCAGCGTTAGCAAGACCTGAAACCCTTGTCACCAAGAGAAGTCACAGATATTTTCACCTCATACATGTATTGCAGGTGTTGCCCCTAAATCAAAATATCATCTTTGTTCATCGCTACCTTAAAATTACACTAGTTATTAGTCTTGCCTGATAGGTCTTACTATTAATGGATTAATGAAGAAGCACATATATCACTGTTTTGCGTATTTGATTCTGAAAATTTTTGGTAACAAAACTTCAAAATAATTGCCTTCCTTTGAGATTCTATATATTTTATATTATGCATTTAGAAGGATAGTTCTGAGAAGAGGTCCTACATTTTACCAGACTGCCAGTGAGGTTAATAGCACAAGAGTAAGAGCCCTTGATTTAAAGTATAACAGTTTTTTTGAAAGCCCTGATTTAATGAGACCCATCCTCCTAAGAGGTCCATTGTGATTATACAGAAAGATTTTTTTCTTCCTATAACTCAAGTTTGAAATTTTCTGCATAATTCTTATGGTCAAAGTCTTCTAAAGCAACTTGAAGCAGTCCCCATTCACTTGTACAAGTTGGCTTTGTTTGTTAAAGGCTGCTAAAGCCATCAAGGTTAGCTGACAGGAGAGGATCGGGCAAGATTCTTGCCTTCTTTGGGCTAGTAGACATTCAATAAAAACTTGGCCTTGGGGTTCCTTTCTTATTGATCATCATCCATATGCCTTGCTTACTGCAGACAAACTACACGATCACACCTAAACCCTGTGTTCACCTATATTCATTGACGGCATAGCCTCTGCCCTCCCAACACGACCTTACTCATTTGAAAGCTTGCCCCAGTAATATTTTAATGTATCCTCCTTTTCGTTGCAAAATATCAAGGAGGACAAATGTTTTTGTTACATGGATATTGCTGAGGTCAGGGCTCTCAGTGTGTCCATCGTCAGAGCAGCGTTCATTGTATCCAAAAGGTACACTTTTACCCCTCAGCCCCTCCCACCCTCTCCCCTTCTTATCTTCCAGTGCCCTTCACATCTCTTTGTGCCTGTGTGTGCCCATCATTCAGCTCCCAGTTATTAGGGTGTACATCTGGTGTTTATCCTGCTTTTGACAATCATTGCTTTCTTGCTCAAAACCTGGATGTTTTTCAGATCAAAGATCTAGGCTCAATTAGAACAAAAATGTTTAATAAATGAAAATTTTAAATATACTGATTAGTTCTGAACAAGCTATTAGAAAGTGATTACTTGCCATCTGTCTTCTGTTGACCAGCATTAAATGGTAAATAGCAATAGCCCAGGCTGGAGACTCGATGCTGTGATTAAGCATCCCTGAGTGAGAGCCCACGCTACCCCCCTGAGCTCAGCTGACATTATGAAACCCACCAGCCTAGCATTGAAGGAATGAGTGGGAAGGGGGAAAAGGTCATTTGGAATAGCAATGTGTTAAGGCTGGGTGCTAATGCTGACACTGAATTTCACTGAATTCCGTTATAATTATAAAATACTAATTGAGCTCACCCACATTTCCATGTTTTAATGATTTTTGGATCAGTTAAAGTACATTCTGTTAATGCTGACTCCACTTCTTCAGTTTTCGCTTTTATTTCATATTTGAATTTCTATTTGTTTGTTTCCAGTAAAGCACCATATAAAATGTTGGGGACTGAAAGCATTAAGGGAGAAGGTAGCAATCCTTGTCAATTACTGTCTTTGTGGGCCTGGGAATGGAGAAAACAGTGGTGCCCCAGTAGGGAATAATATAAATTTTCCATTGAGAAAAGGATACTTATGTGAACAGAAACAATCATCTCTAAAGGCCCTCTCCCAGGGGCAGCGCCAGAAGAGACATCAAGAGATTTCAGTGCATAACCATAGCAAGGAAACGTGATTTGTGGATTAACACGTTATAAAAGCTACTTCTGTTGATTTTCTGTAAATGTCATGTGAAATAAATTGCTCTATAGCTTGAAGATTGTTTTGCAAGTAAAAAATGTTTAGGATGGCATTTTCCTTTAGAGGAATGAATTTATACTGAACTAAAAGCTTTGAACAGCTATTTTTGCTTATTTTTTCTTTCAAGCAGTAAATACAGTCGTGCAGGTCACGGCGCATGTGTACTGTACATGGCTTGGTGCCCGTGTTGGAACATGACAAAGTTTATGACCCATGAGCGCAGGAGTTGGTGTACATGTTACCGTGAAGTTACTACCTCTTCCTGTTGCCGCCCAGCCAGTTCATCTGCCCGTAGCTCAAGAGACAGCCGATGTCCAGAGACAGCAGGGTTCCCAGCAGAGAAAGGGATTATTCCACAAAGCACTAAGCAAGGAGATGGGAGAATTCTCTCAAATGCACCTCCCCAAGAACTGGGAGAACAGGTTTTTTTTTTTTTAATTATTAAATCATAGCTGTGTACATTAATGCAATCATGGAACAGGTTTTTTAAAGACAGTTTGGTAGGCAAAAGATTAGACAATCAGGCTGTGCTAATTGGCTGGTTTCAGCATGGAGCCGTCAGTCTGTGGGCATGGGCCTGTCTGGGTGGGTCAGGTACTAGAATGCAGGATCTTAGGTGGCCTGTCCAAGACCATTTGAGTCAGTTCTTCTGCCTGGGTGGGCCTGTAACTAGAAGGCAGAACCTGGGAGATATCCCTAAATTACCCTTGGGTTCCAGACAGGTGATATTCATATACGGACAACTATGCGTGACTCCAGGGTAAAGAAGCAAACAGAGGGAGCAGTGATTATTATCAAGCAAGCTGATCAGCTCATTATTATAGCTAAGTCGGCTCCTTCACATAGTTCTAGAGGCCTTTACTCTAGTTCTTGCTTTGTACCCCTTCATCAATTTGTAGGGGTAGTCTCATTTCTACATTTTACTAAACGTGAACATTTTTCTGTGGTTTCCACGTGTAGCTACTACCCCACAAACCTATTTCTGATTCAGCAACTTGTGGTCCTTTTCTCTAAAACCAAAAATCAGCATTCATCTCTTTGTCTTCACATGATAAATGATTGTATAGCTCTACTACATAATGCTGTAATGAATTTTTATGCTACAACCTTTCCAGCTCCCCTGGTTGGCAGCAGTAATGCCAACAAAACTTTTCATAGTTCTGATTACCAAAAAAATAGACCCTGAAAAAGGACTTGGATTCAGGTAGTTTGGGTGGGAGCTGATCCCAGGAAGCACAAGTGAGAGAGTGAAGAAAGTAAGATATAAAAAAGAGAAAAGGGCCTGGCCTGGTGGCTTGTACCTGTAATCCCAGCACTTTGGGAGGCCAAGGTGGAAGATCAGTGGGGCCAAGAGTTTAAGACTAGCTTGGGCAACACAAAGAGACACCTGTCTCTACAAAAAAAAAAAAAAAAAAAAATTAAAAAATTATCCAGGCAGGGTGGTGTATGATTGTAGTCCCAGCTACTCGGGAGGCTGAGGCTGGGGCAGGAGGATCACTTGAGTCCAGGAGTTTGAGGCTGCAATGAGCTATGATTGGCCATTGCACTCCTGCCTGTCTTTAAACGAAAACAAAAGAAAGAAAGAAAATACCAAAAAATGGTACTGTAATGAATGAATTTCCACAGTGGGCAACTAGAATTCAATCTTGAAGAGCATTTTTTGAGGAAACTTAGAACATATCTCATATGCCCATATCCATTGCTTTCCATTTCTCATTGGTTGAGCTTTGTTTCTAGGGCCCTTAACAACCCCCCAGCATTTCTACAAAGAATTATACTAGCTCTACAGGTACCTGAAGGGCCGTCAGGGAAGCCCAGCACTCAAAATAGAAGCCTGTTGATGTGCACAGAAACTCAGAGACAGATGTAGGCAAAATCAGAAGTAGACCAAGGAACATGGGGCAGGGTATCGGCAGTGTCTGCTTTAATAGCCACCATTCATTGAGTGCTTACCATATTCCAGGCACTTTTGTAAGCTCTATTTTTCCCCTTAGCTGTCCTGAAGATAATTTAGTATTGCTAACTGCACCAGGCAATAGGGAAAACAAGTAATCAAGTCACCCATTAGATGCGACAAAATAACTCAAGCCACCTTTCCAAAACCCGGGTAAAGTCATCTCTTTCAAGTACCGAGGAGCATAGTCAGAGGATTTTCCAATCAATTTTGCAGTCTGTAAGGGCATCCTAAACTTTCTCTGACACTTTTCAAATTCCATTCTCTGTGCTTTAGATTCCCTTGGAAGGAAAATCAGAGAATCTTTTCTAAAAGCAGGCTCCACTGGAGAACTTATTCCTGTTTATCCTGGGACAGTGAAAGGTACCTCTGCTCAGCAGAGTCATTGTTATGTAACATTGCACCAGGGACACTCCGTGCTTTCTATCAATAGTTTCCCAACTCCCATTTCAGTAGCGTCGACAGGAAAGCCAATCCAAGTTTTTCTGGAATTTGTGTTTGTCTTTGATCATCATTCACGCTACTCTCTAAAGTGACACCTCCAATGGCACAGTGGTATTTATCATTCCCTCTGCTAGGTACTCTGCAGAAGCTGAAATTGGATAGAACTTTCCAGGCAGCAGTAAATCCCACCCTTAGATCAATAGGTACAGAGCTGGCATCCCTTATCAACTCTGTACTTGGGTATATTCAAAATCCACAGCAAAGTCAGTTAGGAATGAAGTTTTATTGATGAGATCTGCTTACCATGATGAACTTGACAAAACGTCAGAGAGAATTTTCTTTTCAAGGCCTATTTTTTTTTTTTCTAGCTCTGTTGGCCAGGGAACTCCCTGCCAGGCAAAACGGAAGGTACTAATGTTTTTTGTTAATGCTTTGTTTCCATCTTAATCACTCTAATTTTATGCTGATATGGGGATAGCACACAACTCAACAGTATTTTTCCCAAAACTAATGTAGAAAAGGAGTATATTAATTACCACCTAACACCTCACTTGCCAGCTGTGAAGCAACAGGCTCCCAATTTTGAAATTCAAATGGAAACCGGAAGTACCTATGCCTGTCTCAAATGTATTAGTTAGTGACCACATATAGACAGTACCATGGGACATAGAATATGCCTTGTACTTAACATGGCCACTTTGAGGTACGCTGACCAGGTTGAGCTTGCTTCCTGGGAATCATGGGTAGAGAACTGTTCAGTTAGTCTTGACCAAAACAAAGCAAACAGTCATAAGCAGAGAAGCCTATGCTCCTGGCCACCCATGGAGTTCAAACATACCCTTGTTCATTCATGATTCCCTCACAAACGAAGACACTGGCACCATCAGTTCTTGTTTAGACATTCAAATTTCACACACAGCAGCCTGGTGTGTGTCTGCAGAGCAGAGAGGCTTTCCTCATTTCTATAGTTTGGGGACTTTCTCAGCTGAAACTGTCAGATCTTTTCCGGTGGGGAGATTACAAAGAAACCCACAAAGCAGAATCTCTTGGCTCATGCAAACTGGATTCTCATGAACCCCAAGAAAATAGTTCAGAGAGGGAGCAGCACTGTTATGTTTCCTAGGAACAAGGATCGGCCCATACACGCAGCAGGTTGCTCCGCCTACTGGGTTAGCAGAGATCACACAAGCAAGTGCCCCAGTCCCTGTCTCTAACCATGTTGGTGGTCCAGCGGGACTCTGAGCTCTCCTGAGGCCACTGTGTACTCTACTCAGACCTCACTCTTTTCTGGCAGATTCGAGCTGTACAGGGCAAATTCTCTAAGAGAACATCTTAGCTACAGAGGGGAACTTTGGAAATCCCCTAAAAAGAGACCTGGGATTGTTCTGATCATTCCCATCTGCAGATATCAGGTGGTACAGATGTCTGCACCTCAGCTGCAGTTCCCTCTACACTGCCAGCAATCTCTGCCAGCTTTTGTTTTTTGATAGATTTCATTTGTTACAAATATTTTAGATTTGTAGAAAAATTGTAGCTATTGAGTTACAGGTAGTACAGAGAGTTTCTCTGTACACCACACCTGGTTTCCCCTATTGTTAACCTATTGCTTTATGGTGGTACATTTGTGTGGTCACAATTCATGAACCGAGGTTGATGAATTACTATTAACCAGAGTCCAAACTTTACTGGGATGTTCTTTTACTGCTCCAGGACCTCAGCCAGGGAACCACATTACATTGAGTCATCATCCCTGCTTTGGGTCCCCATGGCTGTGACAGTTTCTCAGACTCTCCCTGCCTTTCATGACTTTGAGGGTTTGGAGGAGTACTTGTCATGTATTTTGTGGAATGTCTCTCACTTGTAATTTGCCTATGTTTTTCTCATGATTAGACTGGGGGTATGTGTTTTAGTGAAGAAGGCCACAGAGGCAAAATGCCCTTCTGATCATAGCACAGCAAGGGCACACACTATCATGTCCATCACTGTGGAGGTTGACCTTGATTACCTGGCTGAGGTCATGCTTGTTAAGTTTCTCCCCTATAAAGTTACTCTTTCCTCCCATTTTTCATTTTGTACTCTTTGGAAAGAAGCCACTATGTATAACCCAAACTTAAGGAGAGGGAAGTTTTTCTCCACCTCCTTGAGGACAGAGCCTACATGAATTATTTTGGGATCCATCTGAACAAGAGATTTGTCTCTTCTTCTCCAATTAACTTATTTTTTCAATTACTTATTTTTATCAGTATGGACTCATGGACATTTGTTTTATACTTTTGCTTCTAACCAATATTACTTAATTTTCTTGCCCAAGTCTATGCAGCTTTGGCTATTGGGAGCTCTTTCAGTTGGTCTCCATGTCCCTTTGACATCCTCCCACCAATGGGCTTTTTAGCCTTCCCTTATTTATTGGCATTGTAAGAGTGCTCTGGGTTCATCTTCCAGATTTCCTGCCCCAGTCTTAGAATGACCCATTTGCTCCATTTTCTTTTGTTGGAGAACTGTGTTAGAAACTGAGACCTTGGCATTAAGTGTGCTTTGCCTACTGAAGTGCCATTGTTTCTGCCCCCCTCGGCTAACAGAGCAAAGAAATTTAATGCATACTAACCTGGGTATATACACATGGCTATAAACATTTCTGTATGTAACTGTGTCTACATTAAGCTAACCATGAACTCTCACTGATGTCTCCAGCTCTAATCCATTACCCCACGGATCGTTCTAGTCTCCTTTTCTTGCTTACCTGTAGATTTCTGTGAGAAACCTGGCTTCTACCCCATCTGCCATCTATTCACTAAATTGCTCAGTTCCAGTATACCTGTGTACCAGGATCAAAATTGGTGACCTGAGCCCCATAGGTGCAGAGCTTATCTGCAGTTCCCTTTCCATGTGTCTTATGAAATCCAGTCATTTCCTAAGTTACTTGTGTCACCAGCCCTCCACCTCTTCAATGAAGCTTTTTTTTATACATTTGTAATAGAGCTAAATTCTTTTGTCACAGTCTCCATTCTACCTGGGATTCCTACCTGGGGACATTTTTTTTTCTCTGACAGTGAGAAATCTAGTTCATATTATCCTTAATATATTTACTTATTTGCACAAGCCTAGAATGCACAAATAATTTCAAAATTACTTTTATAATCACACACAAAAACTCTAAGGTTCAATATTTGTTTGCCTTTTTTTTCTTTTGAGGCAAAATTTGCATACGGTAAACTGCATAGGTCGTAAATGTACAATTCAATGAGTTGTTGACAAATGTATGTACCTGTGTAACCCATGCCCACATTAAGATATACATTATTTTCATTTCCCCAGAAAATACTTCACGTCTCTTCACAGTCAATTCCTCCTTCCAGAAGTAAGTCACCCCATCCTGATTCTTTTCACTATAGATCAGTTTGCCAGCTCTAGAACTGCACATAACTAGAACCATACAGTCTGTAATTATTTTGTGTCTGATCTCTGTCACTCAGAATAATGTCTGTGGGATCCATCTGTATTTCTTTCTGTAACTTTTCAATTCATTTAGCAGTATCCATGAATGAAGTCAAGCCAGTGGTGTGCTGGTAAATGCTTAACAACCAGTTTTTTGAAAGAAAAAAACAAAAGCTCTGATTTGCAGAATTTGCTAATTTTCACGGTGTACATACTCCTACCATCGCCAATTTCAAGCTATTCTCAAAAATTTAACAAATGGCTCTCGACAGCCAATACAGAATGGCTCTAGCACACCACTGAAAGCACCAGCTAGTAGTCGTCTTCCAAAAAATCTGTTAAATCTTTATTGCATGATTTTCTGTAGTATAGGAACCAGACAACTTGAAAGACTGTTAAGTCTAAAAAGGTTTCTGGAAATAGTTACTCAAACATTGAGAACTACTGTGCCAGCTATCACCAGATGCATGTTTACAAAAGGTCCGCCGGCTGTTGCCTATTTGCCAACTACACAATTGAGGCTCATTTCCTAAGCTGCTTGATAGCTTCGTTATCAGTGGGAGTTTCATAAGGAATTGCGATAGACTTGGCCCACTCAAGTTTTTGGCCTTGCTGAAGTCAGTGGAGTTCTGCCTTTTATGCAATCCATATGAGTCCATTTACGGTGATACTAATCCAAACAGCTGAAATTAGGAAGATGTATCTTCTAGCTCCTGCCTCTGGCGAGTGACAAAATAAGAATCAGGTGCAGCTGCAGTCAGACAAGAGAAAGAAGACACATCATGGTTATGTCAAGGAGATTTTCAAAGAAATCGTCCAGAGCAAAATCCTCAGACACTTGAGCAAGCAAGAGCCCTTTTCACGAGGCCTTGGCTCACTTAACTCCTGCAGCTTTGACAAAGGACATTCAAGGCAGACTTGCCTGCACCACCGGCTGCTTTTATTTTAGATTGTGTAAGTACTTTTTAAAAAGATGTTTAGCGTTAGGGTCAGGAAAAGAAAAGGAATAGGAATAGGGGAGGAAAATGCTCAAATGCTCCCACCTACTTCAGGTGGGCGCCCTTTTCTACTGCAGGCTGCACGTGATAATCATCTGAGTTCCTTACCACCCTCTTCAAAACAACACATGAAAAAGAAAAATCTTCTTTGCACCACACCAATCCCTGAATTTGGCTTTTGTCTATTTATAGGTTAGTGTGCAACCAGGGCCTTCTGAAGTCTGATAAAGCAATATAATAAGCAGCTAACACAATCCGAAGACCTTGAACATTTCCTGCAGATGCTGCTTGGTGGATATAAAGCAATAGTTTTCTCTTCCTACCATCTACACTTCACTCGAAACCCTATTTTTCATATAATTCCTTTCTGGTTATTTTACCATCATGATTATTAAAATCACAAGCCTGGCCTTAACTGCCTGTTTCTTTTCTATTCCTCCTTGGATGCAGTCTCTCATCAGACCATGCCTCCCTGTTTCTGATGCAAGACTATGGTCATCATACCATTGTATCAGGTCCCAGATCGCCACCCCCCGCTTGCATCCCCTCACAATGGTGCATCCCTGCTCTTGAATAACTTGCATTCAAACCAGGGTCAAGGATACTCAATGATATCCAAATGTTGCTCTTAAGTCTGTGCTCCCCCTGACCTCATGCCTGGGCTTGGAATACCTCCTTTCCCCACTCATTCCTGTTAACCACTTTTTCCTTCCTTACCCACACGAGAAAGTGGAGGAAAATCTACCTTTTTCCAACCACAAAAAACAACTCACATCCCATACAACGCGAAGTCCTCTTTTCTTTTCTTTTAATTTGAAAGTATTACGGGGACACAAACATTTCTGGTTATATGGATCACTTTTATAAGTGTGCCCATCACCCAGATAGTTCATTATGCCCATAAGGTAGATTTTCACCCTTCCCCTCCTCCTCCTTCCCCCTGTTTGATTTCCATTAAGTTTTACTTCCTTCCGTGCACATGCGTACTCTTCAGTTAGTTCCAGTTTAATATTACACGTGGTGTTTGTTTTCTCTTTCCTTAGCTATTTCACTTAGGAAAATGGTCTCTAGTTCCACCCAAATTGTTGCAAAAGACATGAAGTCATCGTTATTCGTGGCTGGGTAGTGCTCCATGGTATATATATATATATGCCACATTTTGTTAATCCATTCATGAATCGATGGGCACCTGGGTTGGTGCCACATCTTGGAAATTGCGAATTGTACACCAATAAACATTCATGTGCACGTGTCTTTTTGATAAAATGACTTATTTTCCTTTGGGTAAATATCCAATAGTAGAATTGCTACATCAAAAGGTAGGTGTACTTTTAGTTCTTTGAGGAATCTCCATAACTGTTTTCTAGAGAGGCTATACTAATATGCAGTCTGACCAATAGTGTATAAGCATAACTTTCTCTCTATATCCACACCAGCATCTATTATTTTTGAACTTTTTAATAAAATCCATTCTGACAGGCATAAGGTGATATCTCATTGTTGTTTTTATTTGCATTTCCCTGATTATTAGTGATGTTGAGCATTTTTTCGTATGTTCGTGGACCATTTGTGTGTCTCCTATTGAAAAGCTTCTGGCCCCAGCTTTTGCCCACTTTGTGATGGGCTTATTTGATTTTTTTTTTTCTAGGTGATTTGCTTGAGCTCTTGGTTATTAGCCCTTTATCAGATGTATAGCTTACAAATATTTTCTCCCATTCTGTAGGTTGTTATTTGCTCTGTTGATTATTTCCTTGGCTGTGCAGAAGCTTTTTAATTTAATCAAGCCCATTCATTTAGTTTGGTTGTTGCTGTGATTGCCATTGGGGTTTTCTTCATAAATTCTTTGTCCAAGCCAATATTTTTAAAAGTTTTTCCAACATTTTCTCCTAGAATCCTTATGGTGTCGTGCCTTACATTTCAGTCATTTATCCATCTTGAATTAACTTTTGTGAGCAGTGAGAGATACAGATCCTGTTTCATTTTTTCTGCATGCGGCTATCCAGTTTTCCCAGCATCATTCATTGAATAGGGAAATCCTCTTTTCTTAATCCAAAAGTGACACAATATATGATATTCTCCAATCATCTCTGCCTTTAGTCATATATTGCTCTATCCTGTCTTCTAAAAACCATCATAGATGAGCTATGCCAGACATCAAAGGACAGCACAGGTTGAAAGATACATAAAATGATAACACATGCTGGGTAGGGAGCCAGCAAACAAAAGGTACAATAGTCGTCCTCAAGATCAAAGATACAAAATATGTGGATGAAGCTCTCTCAACTCACTTTTCTTTGCTCCAAGTAGGTGCCCTATGGAAATTTGGTGCTCACATGATTATGTGTGCATGCACGGGCAGACACAGTCCCCAGATTACTATGACTATTTAGAGAAGTCCATAGCCTCAGCCGCTCTCTTGTAATAGCACAACCTGCACCCTCTCACTTCTTACCGAAGATTTTAGTGCAAAAGACCTGGCCAAAGCATTGCACGATAGATTGCACAGGAAAATGCTTTAAAAATATATTTCCTATTTCAGATTAATACCCTGTGGGCTTTTGGCTATAATCTTTTGTGTTCATATGCTGAATTTCCTCTCATCGCAGTTCCCATTGCACTTCTCAATTCATCCTTTTGCTGTAGCGCCACCACATCATCACATAGCATTTTCTGCATGAGTTCCTGGAGGGCCAACCGTGGGCCTCACCTGTCTTGAATCCTCAGGACTTAACAGAGATCTTCTACAGCTCATTTACATAAATGCTTGCCAAATTGCTGTTAAATGTGCTCGCACGGCACAGTGGCTGGATTAAGCATGAGCCCTCAAAAAGAGGGAACTGTACCTGTTTGGTTTTCTGCACGGAACCTAGCAGATGCAATAAAGTATTTAATAAGCTCTTCTGCAAGTTGATGCTATCGCTTGTCTCAACTTTCACTACTTGTCCGTATTTTTAATGTGTTTTTCTCTGTTAGCCGTACACATTTGCAAAAAGAGAGGTCGAAACAGCAGAGCTATCTGAACTGCTGTTTTTTTTTTTTGAAAGCCGAAGAAGAACAAACACAGTGAGTGTCTGTGACCTCACTGTTATCACCCCGGGAAATGGACATGAAGAACTATGGTTTTAGATGAGAAGGGGATGACCTTAAGACCAGGAGCAGCCTTGTTAGATGATTGAGCCCATTTTGCCGGCTCTCCCAGGCCACTGCCAGCGGGAGAGAAGAACATGCAGTAACCCTATCAGCTGGTTTCACAATTAGAATGAATTCAGAAGAAACAAAAGATCTTGTTTTCATGGGAAAATATCCTTTGTGATATTCAACAAAGGGAGAATAATTTTGAAAGCATGTGACTTGGGGTCCCATCCTGCAGTTCTTGCACAGACAAAACTCTCATTGACTCTATCAATAGAATTGTTGCTACATAAAAAGTCTTTTGCAAAATCTCCATGATGCTTCCGAGCGCATTTTAAGTGCATCGGCCCCAGCGTTCCTCACCCTCCCTGTTTTAATAAAGCTAGAGAAGGTTTCCCTTAGATTGCCCTATTGTACGGCAGGCGACAAACACGGCACAGGATTGGAAGCCAGTGGACACCCCTCATCCCCACCCCTGCATATATCATCATACCAAATTCCATAGCAATATAGAGAAGGTCAAATTTCAACTGGATTTCTGAGCTTGAATTTTCCCTTTCAAATTGCTCTTGCCAGAGCCAGGTAGACAGAAAACGGATTTCTTGCAGGCTTCAGTAAATACCATCTCCAAGTAAAATCCACATTTTTCAAATAGATAACAGTATAATGATTGGTATTGCTATTCCAGCTATGGTTGAATAGCAAGTAGTCCATTCCTTTTTATGTAGTAGGCTCCTTAAGAGCTTCAAAAGATGAAATTGGGCCTTCAATACTGCTGGAATGAAGGACAATGGGCCCGATCTCTTCTTTTGAATTCTCTTAGCAAATGTACTGCATTAAATAGAATGCAATGCTAGGAAAGACTTCCTTTCTCAAAAAAAAAAAAAAAAAATAGCAGGCAATATCTGTTCTAATAGGTATCCATTCTCACTCATACCTGTGATGCTGTTCATTCAAGTGATAGAATTTTAAGTTGGTACCATAGTCTTGAACTAAGAAAAAATTTTTTTACCTTAATTCATGAGTTTTTACCATTAAAAAAGCTAATACTGATAGTTTCACGAATGGACAAAAATGAAAACTGGGGAGCCTAGGCCTCTCCCCCAGAACTTTTAATGAACAGAAAGACCCTTAACAGCCTGGGATGGTACAAAGCAGCAATCGACCTCTCTGGGCGATGAAAGCAAATTATGTGACTACTCAAAGGAGAAAATTAAGATGCCAAAAGCCTTAGGTCTTCATGAAATAGTAGCCCCTGATCTCACATTCCCACACGCTATCTCTTTCTCTCTTATAAGGACTTTTTCATTCTTCAAGATTTTTTAAATTTCTTTTTCTTTTCTTTTCTTTTTTTTTTTTTTTTTGAGACACAGTCTCACGTTGTCACCCTTGGTAGAGGGCTGTGGCGTCATAGCTCAAAAAACTCTTGGGCTCAGGTGATCCTCTTGCCTCAACCTCCTAAGTAGCTGGGACTACAGGCACCTGCCACAACACCCGGCTATTTTTAGAGATGGGGGTTTCACTCTTGCTCAGGCTGGTCTTGAACTCCTGAGCTCAGGCAGTCCCCCTGCCTCGGCCTCCCAGAGTGCTAGAACTACAGGCATGAGCCACTGCATCCGGTCATTCTTCAAATTTTTACAAAAGATACACTCTGCTTCATGACATTTCGCTCTTAATTGCACACTTACTCTGAAGTTATTTCATGTCAATGTCTCTTGTCTTCACCAGAAGAGCAGAGACCTAAGGAAGGAACCACGTCTTCAATCTCACTTACATTCTTTCACAAACAGTAAAATTCATCAGATTAATCAGAGTAATGACTAACCCGTATTGAGAACTTAATATCAAGTGTTTTACACGTATGATCTCATGTAACATTCTCTACGATTTCATGGGTAAGCTAACACATCCATTCTACAAATGAAAAGATAAAGCAAGGATTTTAAAGTCAGGATTTTAGTGAATAATTGTTGACTGATATAAATAAATGGAACCCACTAGGAAATTTCTAAAACTATTAGCAAAGAAGCTATGGCCAGTGACATTTCCTTAATGATTCTGTATTATGTTTACTCTTAGTCAATAGGTGTAAGAGAGACAGATATTAGCTTGCCAGTATCCTTTCTCTTCTCTGATCACCAGCCCCCCTCCCCCAACCCCCAAGGAATTTCTTGCAGGTAGGTATGGCTAAGTTCTCACCAGTGAAATTTACGTAGAAGTGTTGTCTGGCGTTTCTGGGAAGATATTTAAAATAAAGGAGGTAGACTCATCACTTTCCTCTTTCCTGCTGTTCAGAACACGTATGTAATGTATTTGGTGGCTATTTTGGACTATGAAGTGACCTTGGGAATTAAAGCCACACACAGCTGAACAAGATAAAGAATTGCTGGTGCCTGCCATACTGAAGCCACCAAACCACCTCTGGCTGCCTACATGCAAACTTCTTTCACACAAAAGAGAACTGGCTACTGTTATTTTTCATTTATGTTATATGCTGGCAAACCTAAAGCAAAGTAACAATTGGCATATGTGCAATAAAAATGTTTTTGATGCCAATAATAAAAGGTTATGGTCATATCTGAAGGAAATCAAATGTTCTTTTAAGAAGTAAACAGTTCATTGAGTTTTGCTTCCCTCTGTTCACACACGTGCTCATTGGTTAGTGGTGGTTTAATAGTGAGTACATGTGGTATGAGTTCTTCCATTCTTACAATACTTCACTTAGGAGAAGAGCCTCCAGCTCCATCCAGATTGTTGCAAAAGATATTATGGCTAGTCATTCTTTTTTATGACTGAGTAGTGCTCCATGGTATACATATACCACTTTTTATTAATCACTGATGGGTCTCTGAATACTGTTTGGGTGATGGGCACACCAATAGCCAGGATTTAAGCATTACAAAAATAATGTGTGCAATGCAAAACATTAGTACCCCCTTAACATATTGAAAGAAATTAAAGTACTAAATGAAAAAATAAACAGCCTTTGTGTTTATTAAAGGTGAAACTTTTCCGACAATGAGAGTAATAATACACTTCTATTTTGGAAAACTTTAAAAACAGAGGACATAAGTGAGAGGAAAATTATACTTATCTCCAATTCTACTAGTCAGTAGAATTGCAAATTTTTGATTTTACAGAAATCTCTAAAATTGATAGAGAAACCATCAAATCTTCTAGTTGAAAGAAACCCTAAATGTCATAGTGTCTGACATTTGTCCACAGCCAGGACCCTATGGGCAGTACTGCCTCCCCAATGCCTCTGCAGTCTTTCCTTGAATAGTCCCCAATGATGAAGAGCTCACAGGTTTATGAAATGACTTAGTCCGTAGTTGGAGTCAATCTGTCTTAAGTTCTATCTTCATATTAATGAAAATTTGCCTCTCTGATATCTGAAGCGAACAGAAATAAATTTAGCATCTTTCAAACGTCATTTTCCACTAAACATTTGAAGGCAGACGTAAACGCTATTTTTTTTCTTTTTCTTGCAGTGGGTCACAAACTATGTGCCAAGCATTGTGGTAGGAATGAAAATATAAGCCATGACTAAAAATAATCCAAGTAACACATGATGATAGCAAACTAGGTGAGGGCAAGAATAAACATGTTCAAAATACTTTTTTGTTTTTGATTACAGAATTTAGTGACTAAATGTGGAGGGTCAAAGAAACCAAGCAAGAAGATAAATGATATCTTCAATGAACAGGGAATTCTCAAATAGCGTCAAAAGTCCATTCATAAATCAGTCGTAAGGGTGGAGAGTCAGAGGAAGAAGGAGCGAAGAGATAAGTTGAATTTTGAAAATAAATGTTTGCCCATTTTTTGAATTTTAGTTTTTATTTTTATTACCGAGTTTTGAGAGTTTTATGTATTCTAGGGACAAGTACCTTATCAGAGTTATGACTCACAAATGTTTTCTTTCAATCCGTGGCTTCTGTTTTGATTCTCTTAACAGTCTTTCTTTTTTTGTTTTATTTTTTTGGGCGGGGGTTGTTTTTTATTTCAGATTAATATGAGAGAACACATTTTTAGGTTTCATTGTTCTCACTTCCAAAGTAAAGTTCAAGTTGTAGGAGAGCTCCTCACCTACAACTGTGGGCTGTGATAAATACACTCCCATTGTGCACATTAGGTGAGATCCCATCAAATGCCCTCTCTCCTCCTATCAATCACCCTTCCCTTCCCCCTTCCCCTCTCCTCTCCGTCCTTATCCCTCCCCCTTGCTAGACTATATTTGTGTTTTGTCATTTGTATGAGTGTGTAAGTGATTATTCCTTTTATGTAAAACTCTAGAAAGGGGCAAATTGATCTATAGTGACAGAAGGCAGATAAGTGGTTGCCTAGGGAGGGATAGGAGGGACAAGGAACACAGTGGAACACGAGGAAGCTCCTTGGGGTGATGGACATGTCCACTGTCTTAATTATGGTGATGGTTTCACTCATACACGTATACTTCAAAACCTATTGAACTATACCCTTTAAATGTGTTTATTATATGTCAATTACAGCCCAATGAAGGTCTTTAAAAAAAACTTAAAGCTCAAGTAAACAACAAAGAAATGTAGATTTATGAAGAAAGAAATAAAAGACAAGAAATATTTGAGGTGCCTATGGAACATCCAAATAGGGATACACAATAGAGTTAAAAACATATGTCTGGGGTACTCTGGAGTATGATAGATGAATGTTCGTTCATTAAACTGCCCTCTTAATCTAGCTGTTAGAAACAGCAGGGAGTAGGGTGCAGTGCTCTCAAATAGTAATATGTCCCATGAATCCAAGAATACGTAAATGCCACTCTAGATACTGCCATCCTCCCTCGAGAGGCTCACATAAAAGACACAAACACACAATATTATAGAACAGGAAAAATGAAATAAATCCTTATTACTTTCTGAGCTTCAATCGCAAGCCCCCCAAAAGATATTGTGGTGTTTGGGCTGGGCCATGTAGAGCGTAGCCTCTTTCCTAGGTTACTTAGCCTAAATGCCTTCAGCTAAATGCAGATTGCCAGTAAGGCCTGCGAATGTTTCACCTGACCTCAAATTTGGGGTCTTACCATGCTCCAGCCTCATGTGGAGAAAAAAAAGTAAGTTGGATATGCTCCAAAAGAATAGGCAGTGAGTCAGCTTATTGTTTCTGCCATATGGCTGGCAGAGAAAGGAGAGGATGACAGTCTCCCGTGGAAAGTAGGCCCTGATCCTTTCTACTTCAGTAGTGTTTCAAAGAGAGCAGCAAGAAAGTCACACCCAAATGCTGACCTGTTAACACATGGTGACTGTGCCCACTGGCCAATGTGCCATAATCATGTTTCAGAATCTAATGAGCCCTAAAATATACTCCTCCCTGGATGTCGATTATAGGAAGGAGGGAAAACAGGCTCTTCCTTCTTCAGTGACTTACATAGTCCAAGGGAATCATAGCTTTTGGACAGCTTTGCAGACTTACTGGTTTGTATTCAACTGGGGACCAAGTTCATTTTCACAAGAACTCTGAGATCTCTCTCCATTTTATACTCGTGATTAAATTGTGCACCCTTAATGAGAAATTTGCACTTCTCTCTGTTAGTTTTAATCTTGCTGCTTTTGTTTCCTAATTCTAATCCATAGCATTATCTTTGAAGCTTCTTTTTGTCATCTGACTCATTCCTCAACACTCTCAGCCTGACAATATCTTTCAGCTTTAGCTCATTTGTAAATTTGATTTGTGTATCTTTTGCAGTCTTCATTCAAAAAGCTGGTAACAGTAAAAAAACAAAAGGCCAGGATTAGAGGTCTGGAACTCACTACCTCATTCTAAATTGACACAGAGCAATCTACAAAAAAATGTTTAAGTGGCCATGAAACTCCCCAACAGTAGAATTATTTGACTTGATTTTTCTATGTTGCTCTAAAGACGTCATGATCACCACATAGTGGCTTTAATCATGCTATTCTACTGATCATTTCATTATCCTGCCCATCTTAGGACTTTATTTCAAAAAAGGAAAAGAAAATATATGGTTTAATTTTTAATTATACAAAATATAAAACTAAAGAGACAGGTTAATAAAAAATGCTTCTTGCAGTCATTATCTCCAAGAATCTACCTTTTCATGTGTGTATGTGACAGATTATATACCTGATCTATTTGCATCAACCCTAGAACAAAGAAATTTTATAACTAGTAACAATATGTACATTTGCCACACAAGCTTTTCTTTAAAAAGGCACAGCAATTAGCAATTTTATCAGTTTGTTCATGTATTTGCATTTTGTATATATTTGCATTTCATATTTAATTTGGTGCCCCAGAACTGTTAAAATTATCTAGACTCAACAGATATTTTAACTTAACTAACACTCTAAGTGATATGCCCTTAAATTAATAATTAGATTTAAAATCTAATTGTTAAACAGGTGAATAAATAGAAATGCATCTAATAGGAAAATTGTTCTTCCATGCCAACATCAAGTGCACTTGTCTGTAGTACAACATATATGTCGAGGTAAGTATATTGAGATACATATCCATATATATGAAAATATATAACATTCTGTGAAAATTTTGAAGTCTTCGTTAGATCACTTCAAAGACTAATAATTTTTAATAAAATCTACAATATCTCTGCAAGTACTTTTAGTTTCAAAACCAAGAAACTTTGCCTATGCCATGCTTACAACTGAGCCCTAGTGCCTAAGTCTCTGATCTTGGATTTCACGGACTAATTTTAAGTTATTCGGTGGAAAATAACATCAAAGCATAATTCACTATTAAAGCTTAGAACCTGCTAACCTGTCAAAAATCCATTCAGATTCCCGATCAAACTGGCTCCACTTCTCCAATGTCACCCCACCTCTTCATATCTGTCCGTTTTCACTCCAGCGCTCATTCAGGATCTGTCTTCTCCAAACCTCTATCTCCCTTATCCTGTCACCACCCACACCTGGATAAAGACTTGACATTCTCAGTGGCAGCAGCAGCAGGACAAAGACACAACCAAACACCACCACCGTTTGCCTGCCTGCGGCCCAATTCACACGCTGACATTAGGATCAGCACTAATCAGCAGGTCCGGGACCGAGATTAGGAAAACAAAAATGGCATCTTGATTTGACCTCAAAAGCAAAATGGTAACTTGTGTTCAATGGCTTGTTCATTTGTTCCCTCAACAAATGTTTGGAATGCCTACTGTGTGCTCTCAGTGCTGGAAATCCAATATAAAAGAGACTCTATCTCAGCACATCTAAAGCTGACATTAAAGTGGACTTATAAAAGCATGAATTCTCACTAATAAAACTCTCCATATCTCCTCGGCACCATATTTCTCGTTATAGTCATTGAGGTTATTTTATGTTTATGAGGTATACCTCCAGAAGTAACACATAGGAGATAGGGGGGAGGGGGATTAGAGGTTAGGACAGAGGAGCCCGGAAAGGGACAGCAAACTAAAGAAAATCCAGATGACACAGCACAAATGAGAGAAAGAGAGAAAGATTACGAGAGAGGGAGAAATTGATTTGATTTTCCCTGCTTTCTCTCTCTCTTCCCTGGCTCCTTTTTACTCCCACTTAAAAATATCCCTATGAAAAAGCTTAGGGAAAAAAACAAAAAAGGATTTCTGTCCCCTGCATATCATTGATACAGCAGCCAGTCCATACTAATGATTCTTTTGTCACATCAAACTTCTAGTAAGGACACGAGTGCCATTTCTTCATCCACAGATTAACGTTAAAACAGAGTGGAGGGCACTTAGACTCATTGGACAAACTCATCCTCACCAAAGCATTTTATCATCTATTCAAGTAATACTGTGTGGCTAAAACCTTAAAATCAATTTCAAATTACCTCTTGCTCTAACAACTTATCAATGCCCAGAGGTACTTGAGACAAGGGCAAGATGAACAGCAAAGGAGGGAAAGTTCTTAGTGGATGAGATGAAAAAGAGCTCAGAACTAGTTCTCTCTCCAGAACTAATTAGATGTTTGTCCTTGGAAAGCCACTTAATCTTCCTGAGACTCATTTTCCTCATCTTTAAAATGGATGTTTCCTCTAAGAACAAAAAGCTATCTTCTCCAAACTAAGCTCTAGACACTAAGAACCCAAGCTACACTTTACCAGCTATACTAACATGACTTTGCTATTCTACTGGCTTTATTAGCTAAGACTTTACTTTTCCAGAACAGTCATGCTCAAGCAAATGGTTTGATTATGACTTTGCTAAAAATTCCATTGACTCTTCAGTGAAAAGTATCAAAAGACAGTTGGCACCCTAAGATTCCTCAAAATCTTCTAGCTGCTCTTTTCATCAATCCTGGATGGTGATTTTTATCAAATCTTAAATCCCCATACATCAAAAGAACCATCTTACACCAAAATTCCAATTTTCAATAAACTCTGACTTACCTTCCCCTCTCTGAGATATTTCGGAAGGAAGGAACTCAGCTTTGTCTCATCAGATTGTGTTGGTGATATTTGAAAGGCGAGCTTTTGATACCTCCAAGATGATTGTGATAAAATGTATAGAAATTTGTTGAGTGCCATGAATTGTAATAAAAATATGAAATAACAGAACAACCATGAACTACCCTTTCCTCCCTCCTGTGTGACATTTTGGTAGGGGGCAATAAATAATACTTTGCTGAATTGAAAGGTGCCAGTCTGCCAGAAGGGGATATGAACACCCCTGTGAATGGAAACTCCCTGAAACTGTTGTAGGATGTTGGGGAATCTTATACCTACCATTGGAAGTAAGGAGAAACTTTTTAACCTATACCTGCCACTGGACTATTGTAATTCACCCACAAGTGACAAAGCTGTCAGCAAACCAATGTTGATCTTTTAATACAGGACACAACTAGACAACGGGTGTACAGATGGGTGTGTGGCTACCACAACATGACTCCCCTTGAGTTAAAAATGTAGGAGAGATTTTTAACCTGAGAATTCAGAAAACAACACCTTCATTTGGATCAAGTGCACGCCAGCTTTATGCATGCTAACATTGTTTACTTTGATATTCATATTTTTCAGTGTCTTCTGTCCACCCAAATGTTATTAATTAATGACTATCTGTCTCTTCTCTCCACCTCTTGTACGAGTCCATCCACTCATCTAGGTTTCATGATCCTATATGAAGTTTAAATTGATACCGTAACAGAATACATAAACATAGCATCCTCAATGCTGAAAAATGTAGCCCAAGAAAGGAAGTTGGTAAACCAACCTTTGGATTTGCCAAAGGAGACCAATTATTAACAAGAAAACCAAAAATGTTTAACATTATCATAAGGTTAAACATTTAGCCCAGTGTCTGAGATGAGAAGTACCCTTAATAAATGCTGTGTTAGCAGATCTTGGATTATGTATGCCTACACCCATAATTTTCCACCTTTGTGCCGAGGTGCACTGGTGTGCCATTAGAGGATCTTAAGTATGCCATGAAAATTTTTAAAGATCATTAATGAAGTTATTTCCAAAAGACGTTCAAAGCACACTAAGTATATTCTTTTTTTTTTTTTTTACTCTTTTTTTTCAACATAATTTAAGCGTGCCATGGAAGTTTAACTACAGGTTCAAGTGTATCATGAGATGAAAAAGGTTGAAAAACACTGGCCTAGACCCAAATGTGTTCTTGTCATACCTCTAGTAGAGTGTCCGGGACAAAAGTAGCACCTGATGATATATGCTGATCAATGGGCTGATAATTGACAGAAAAAGACAAATGTAAGAGAAAATATTCAGTGTCACTAGGTAACCAACAAAATGTATATTGAAATAAGATATCATCATTTGCCTATTACATTAGCACAGTTACAAAAGAAGATACATGGTGCTCTCAAGGGTGGAGCCAGATGACTATTGCTATGCAATGTTAGTGGGAGTATAAATAGACACAATCAGTCTAGAAAGGGATTAGAATCAAACTTTTATGCCCTTTATTCCACTGCTAGGAATTTGTCCAAAGGAAATGGTCCGAAATGTAGGCAAACATGGCAACATGGTAAGGAGTAAAACTACTGAAAACAGACTTCATTTCCAACAAATGGACTGTGATTCCATACTGGCTAATATATATCTCACCTTTATTATCTACAGGAACTACGTAAGAGCTTCATAGATACTAACCTCATTTAATTTCTACGGAAATCACATGAAGTAACTAATCTTATACCCATTTTATAGATGATGAAACTAAGGTCATTTGTCTATTCATGACGCTGGAAACTGGAAGAATCAAATCTAAAATTGAAATCTGTTTGATTCCACTGCATTTACTTACATAGCACCTCTAATATGATAGAATACTACGAATAAAAAAATAATGTTGAACAAAGACAGAATAGAAAATTGTACACATTGAGAGTGAATTTTGTAATACACACAGACACACATTGGAAAAAAGGTTTTCATGAAATGCACCAAATATCAGCAGTGGTTATTTCTGGGTGGTTGTTCTATCGGGAACTGTTATTTCCTACTTTATAATTTAGGTAATTTTCCTACTTTTCTACTATGGTTAATATATTGCCTGCATAAAGAGAAAAACACTAAGTTTTTCAGATAATGGGACTGAATTGAAAAAAAAAAAAAAAAACAAAGAGGTTAACATGATCTCCAAGAGGCATCATGTCCCACAGAGATAAACATGGACTTACGCAACAGTAAAAGTGTTTGGCTTGCTGTGGTCTGGCCCTGGGAGCACCACCACACTTCCTTTGCTGTGTTCCCAGAGTAATGTCTGTTTCTTTGTTTTCCTTTTTGCACCTTTATCTATGAGCACAGCAGCATGCGGATGGATCAAGGTGGATTTTTTTTATCTAACCCTGCCTTTTACCGCATGGCTTGTGAGAGGAGACCAGATGCCTCCTCTTTTCCTTCTAACTAGCAGGTGCCAGGCACCTTCTGGTGCTCATAAGGCTGTTCAGCCTTCTTCATTTATCACATGTCAAAGATCTACGTGGTGACCTTACCAACAGAGCCAGATTAAGCACATCAGGATGCTCAGTCTGAAACACTGCAGGCATGCCACATGGGAGACACCTGAAAATACAGGGCCTCTGGCACCTGTACCCTGAATACAGTGGAAGAAATGTGGACACGTGGCAGAAGCCAAATCGACACGAACGCAGGCAGATCATTTTTATGATTGTTTTCTCGCTTGCTTCAGAGACTTGACCTGAACATGCCAGCAATGGGTAATTATTAGGTTGAGGTTTGTGGTCCTGTTCTTACCACATTGTTGTAGAAGCTTCTCCACTTGAGTCATAAAGATAAGGTGTTCATTAAGCCATTAAGCCAAACATTCTCAACCAGCAGGAGACTGAGCAACATCAACTCTAAAAATTAAATTTTGGTTTTTGCTGTGTCTTTCTCTGTGACTCGATCACACAGACACACTGAGCTCTATGCCAAAACCATTCGTTCTTATTTAAACACGGTTTCTATACAGATCGTACAGCCATAAATTAAAGGTCTGTGACCATGGCCTTATCAATTCACTACCCTTGCAGCTGCCAGTTGGCTATAAATTATCTCACTTCTCATTCTGTTCCTAGTCTATGAACTGGAGTTACTTTTAACCTCTATTGCTGCTCTTGCTCAGTCTTAACTAAACTTTTTTTTTTTTTTTTTTTGAGACAGAGTCTCACTCTGTTGCCCTGGGTAGAGTGCTGTGTTGTCATAGCTCACAGCAACCTCAAACTCTTGGGCTCAAGTTATCCTCTTACCTCCTCCTTCCAAGTAGCTGAGACTACAGTCATTCACCTCACACCCAGCTGATTTTTCTAGTTTTAGTAGAGATGGGTCTCGCCCTTGCTCAGGCTACTCTTGAACTTCTGAGCTCAAGCAATCCACCCACCTCAGCCTCCCAGAGTGCTAGGATTACAGGTGTGAGACACCTGTGCCAGGCCTGTTGCACTTATTTTGATGCAAACATAGTTAACTACTTCTTCTCTACATAGACATGAGATCCTCAAGTTGGGCATAAATTTGCCTTATGAAATTATGGGACCAGAAAGAAGATGTAGAAAAACAGAATCAACTTGCGTTACTGTAACAGCATCCCTACAAGACAACAAAAATAAAGACAACAGCTATTAAAGCTCCTCCATTCTCATGACGATGGGAATGCAGTATGTTATACAGAGAAGGGAACATACCAGTTGGGCTCTTCATAGAATCTAAGAATTGAACCAAATATTTTTGAGGTCGTGTGATCAGGTGTAGAAGTTCAGGTGAGATCATTGCTAATTCTTAAAATTCTTCCAAATGATAACAACACACTGCTAGTTCTGAAATTCATTTTTGTATTCTTTGCCCCCAGCTAACAAGAAGTGCTTATACTTGGTGAAATTAACCCCAGCCTTATCTTATTAAAGCTTTCTTTCTTTCTTTCTTTCTTTCTTTCTTTCTTTCTTTCTTTCTTTCTTTCTTTCTTTCTTTCTTTCTTTCTTTCTTTCTCTCTCTCTCTCTTTCTTCTCTCTCTCTCTTTCTCTCTCTCCTTCCTTACTTCCTCCCTTTATCTTTTCTTTTCTTTTCTTTTTTCTCTCTTTCTTTTGAGACAGAGTCTCACTCTGTTGCCCAGGCTAGAGTGCCCTGGCCTTAGCCTAGCTCACAGCAACCTCAAATTCCTGGCCTCAAGCAATCCTGCCTCAGCCATAGGAGAAGCTGGGACTACAGGTGCCTGCTACAACACCGGCTGTAAAGCTCTTACATTCTCATAACAATAGGAAAGCAGTATGTTATATAGAGAAGAGAACACACCAGAACAAGATAGGCTCTTCGTGGAATCTTAGAATTGAACCAAATATTTTCTTATCTCCCCATAAGCATGGAGCAGACCTTTATAGAACTCCTCTCTACCACGCCCTGATCCCTTTATATATTATAAAGCACTCCTCAACTTTTTAAAGCACAGCCAGATGGATAGATGGAAAGTGAAAAAGTATGTCTTAAAAGCCACCTTGTAACAAGTAGACTACTCCCCCTGTTCAGAATTAATTCCAAACACTTGAGAGAGTCACTCATCTAGAAAAGTAACTTCTCCTAAGCACACCTACATTAGAAGTTCCTGACCTCACTGCTGTAACTGTTTGGGCAGAAGGCGGGGAAAGCAGAGTCCAAGTTACAATGTTAGAAGTTTCTACTGCTAGCTACTAAAAATAGGAGTCTCTTCTTTTTCTCACTCTTGTGTCATCCCTCTTCTTTGGAGGTCTGTGTCTACTTGGGAGACTCATGTTCTGCAGACATGGCCCAATTGGGTCTCAGCATAGATTTCTCCATTATAAATAATGTTATTTAAGAATACAGATACTTGTTTATAGCTGAAATGGTAATATCAGTGATATGTTTCAGATACAACATGGTTCTATTAGGCTATTTTGGACTGGCTTCTGAGTGTCACCATCTCCAACAGCCTGCCTTTTATAAGGCCTATAACAAGATTGTAGGTGTACCTACCACCAAAGGATGTACAGAAGATCAATAAAATGTGAACTACGCTCCAGAGATACCGCAGAGCTAGAAAACAATTTTGCTGTTAAAACGCTGAGTTCCAAACATAAGCTACACCTGAGTGAACATAGTGAACACAAGAGCAAAGAAACAAAAACAAATACAGTATGGATGGGAATAGTGGCTGGGTTAGTTACCTATTGCTGGGTAATGCATTACTCTAAAACTTTCAACTAACATTTATTATCTTATATAGTTTTTGTGAGTCAGGAATTAGCAAGCAGCTTGGCTGGGTGGTTCTGGGTCATGGTCTCTCATGAGAGTGTGCCAAAGACGTCAGCAGCCAGGACAGTGTTCATCATGAGGACTGGTTGAGGCTGGAGGGTCTACTGCCAGGCTCCCTCACACAGCTGGCACATGAATGCTGGTTCTTGGCAGGAAGCTTCAGCTGTTCGCCACATGGGTATCTCCATTCATGGATTTCTGCGTAGGGCTAAGTGTCCTCACAACATGGCAACTCTCCTCCCCTAGAGCTGGAGATCTAGGAAAAGCAAGATGAAAGCTACAATGTCTTTTACGATCTAGCCCCAGAAATCTCTCTCCTCAGAAACCACTATCCTGCTAGAGACCCAGATCAGCTCTATTCATTTGGGAAAGAACTTCACAAGAATGTGAATACCGGGTGAGGAGGCTCACTGGGATACCATGATGGTTGGCTGCCACAGTGGAATTATTATAACTTGTTATAATATTATATAATTACAAGTATAATAAGTTATTATTATAACCATTATTTCTTTATACCATTAAAGGAATTATGGTAACTCATGGGCCCACCTGTTTCATAATATCACCCCAAAGAAGAATTTTTTTTTTTGAGACAGAGTTTCACTATGTCGTCCTGGGTAGAGTGTTGTGGCAGCACAGCTCACAGCAACCTCAAACTCTTGGGCTTAAGCGAGTCTCCTGCCTCAGCCTCCCAAGTAGCAGGGACTACAGGTACCCGCCACAACGCCTGGCTATTTTTTGGTTGTTGTTGTAGTTGTCATTGTTGCTTAGCTGGCCCAGGCCAGGTTCGAACCCCCGCCCCCCCCCAACAGGCCTGGGTGTATGTGGCTGGCACCCTACCCACTGAGTGATAGGCACTGCTGCCCCAGAGAAGAATTTGTTGATTTCATTGATAAGACCAGTTCCCCCTTTCTCTTCTCTGCTCAAAGTGGAGCAGGTCATTCAATTTTATTTCTGGAAACAAAGGGGAAAGAGATGATGAAAATAAATAATTGACCACTTTAAAATCAAGTTTCTTTTTTTTTTTAAATTGAATCATAGCTGTGTACATTAGTGCAATCAAGTTTCATTTTTCCAATTACGAATTTTCTGTCACTGAGGACAGAGCAGAATCCTAGACAGGATTTGTAAGGTATATAATATGGGAAGAGAATAGATGTAACTATTTTTTATCTAGTATGACTAATCAAAATTAAATTTTATTGTAAGCTTCAATTAAAATTAAAGCGAAGGTCAAAACTTAAAAAAAAATCAAGTTTCATAGTCTCCACACAGTTTATCATTTCTTTCTCCATAGAAAGTCGTCCGGTTGTCTCTTCTCTCCACGTGGCACATCATTCTTCAAGGCCTCTCCACGTTCCTTGAGCACCTCTCACGGCAGGTGGTCTCAGGACAGTCCCACTTCTTACATGGTGGCTGACGTCCAAGAGACAGGAAAGAGAAACTGCCATTCTCTGAAGGGCTGTGCCTGAAAAGTGGCATGATTTTGTTTCCACTATATTCTATTAGTCTAAGCAGTCACAGAGCCTGTCCAGATTCAAGGGGAGGAGACACAGACCTCATCTCTCTACGGAAAAAGGGTTAAAAAAATGTGGCCATCTTTAAGACCCCACAACTGAGGATCTTGGATGGATTACCTGCCTATCTGAGGCAATGGAACTATTAAAATATTAGAAACTCACATAGATATTCCTGAGCCACAGAGTTTTCCATCCTTACCACAGTATCTTCTGTGCTGTGTGTGGCAGATAGAGCCTGGAGTGAAACCCACAGGTTCATTCAGTCTTTTGATAAATATTTAGTAAGCACTCCCTTAGGCTAGCCGCTGTTCCAGATACTTAGAATACATTAGTGAATAAGATTTTTTAAAAGACTCAAATTCCAGTTTCATTCTTCTACAGGTCGCCAGCCAGTTCACTCAGCACCATTTGTTATATAGGGAATCTTTCCCCCAATGAATGTTTTGATAGGTTTGTCATACCGTTGGATCCTGCAATCCCTCTATTAGGTATTTACCCAGCTGATCAAAAAATCATTTTATAACAAAGACATTTGCACCAGAATGTTTATTGCAGCCCAATTCATAATTGCCAAGTCATGGAAGCAGCCCAAGTGCCCATCAACCCACGAATGGATTAACAAACTTTGGTATATGTACATCATGGAGTACTATGCAGCCATAAAAAAGATGGAGACTTCACATCTTTTATGTTTACCTGAATGGAGCCGGAACATATCTTTCTTAGTAAAATATCTCAAGAATGGAGGGGAAAGCATCCAATGTGTTCAATACTACTATGAAATCAGTATACAATCACCTACACATTCATAGGAATGGTAAAATGTAACTATAGTCCAGAAAGAAGGAGGGAAGAAGGAGAGGGAAGGGGAGGGTATTTGGGGGGACCTAACCTAATGTGCATAATGTAATGATACATTTCTAAACTATTAAGAATAGAGTATGACTGTCTTACCACAACAAACAAGTAAGCAAGGAGATAATAATGCTAATCAGTTAGATGTAAGCATTCCACATTGTATATCAAATCAGCACATTGTACCTCATAAATGCATTAATATCCCCAGTTATGATTTAATAAAGAATTTAAAAAAGAAACAAAGTTGCATAAAAAATATTTAGATAAAAAATAAATTAAAAAGTCTAATTCCTGTCTATGTGGAGCTTACATTCTAGCAGAACATAGATGAAGAAAGGGGATAAAAATGTTAACTTTCATTAACAGATGTTTCCCACCACCGGGCACTATGCTTGGCACTTAAGTGTACATTATTTCATCTAATCCTCACAGGAACCTCCCAGGGAAAAACTGTTTCCATCTACACAGCTGGAAAATAGTCAAGCTGAGATTTAAACGCAGGGTCTCCCTGACTCCAGAGTTTGTTCTTAATTGCCAGGCTACATCAGCTCCCTTGTGATAGGTAATTTTCTGAAATTGCAAAGAAGCACAGGATAAAAGGTTCCATGTAGGTCCCTGGGCAAGAAAGAGATCGGGATAGTAAAAATGACAAATATCCACAAAACACCTAACCGTTGATGAAGACATTTTTTTTTACCCTACCCCAACCATCCACTGAGATTTGAATTTTTCCTTTCTTTGCAGATAAGGAAATGGAGACGCAGGGAGTATGGATGATTTGCTCGATATCTGGCCCAAAACTTCCACAGCTCGGTCTAGATGGGGAGCTGCGAGCATAAGCACTGCTATAGGGAAATTTGGAGGTCAATAGAGCAGGAAGCCTACATGGCAGAACCATTGTTCTTCGGCTCTTAATACAACAAGAAGCGAATGTCACAATTCACAAAACTCTCCCAACCGCTCTCACAGGCCAACATGGTAATAGCATGTTGAGAAAGAGACCTTCTTCCCATTGCCCAGTATTACCCTCTCCTGCAAATTATCCTTGACCACAATCATCTGAACTTGAGCCCCTTTTCAGACTAGAATCATTACCATTGTTTTGTGGGAGACAAAAAGTCTCTCCCATTATACGGTATCTTCTGTCTTGATGTTCTTTGTAATAAAAAAACGCCACCATTATACCAGATGATGCCCTTCTCTGAGAATCTGAGCTCCTGGAGAGCAAGAACCAGATTTCATTTATCTTCATATCCTCAATAACTAGTTCAGTGTCTAGCATGTAGTTAAGTGCTCAATAAATTTTTATTGAATTGATTTAAATCCTACTCAGCCCCAACGTGTCTAAATCAGGTGCTAACGTGATTCATGAGATGAAAAGTCTAGCTAGGAGTGGATGGCAATGGTTTAAGAAAAGCTTTTGTTATGTTTGTGGGTAGCAGTATTAAAAACTAAAGTAAACAAAATAACAAAGAGCAAAACCCACAAGTCTGTGAATTGCTTTTTCTTCTTTTTTCTTTTTAGCTTTTGTTTTTAATTAATAGATAATAATCGTACATATAGAGCTCAGCATGGTGTTTTGATACATGCATAATGATCAAACCAGGTAGTGAGTTAGCATAGTCATCACCTCAAATATCTATCATTTTTGTGGTAAGAATATTCAAAATCGCCTTTCAGCTGGAGACACTATTTTCCAGTAATTCACCAAAATGACAAATATGAAGGGAAAGAACAGAGGCACCCAATACGCCTTCTCTAGGCCTTTGAGAAAACATAGAATTATTTCTTTGGCCACATATATGCGAATCTACAAGAAAGGTGATCTTGTAGACATCAAGAGAATGGGTTGCTATCCAAAAAGGCCTGCCACACAGATGTCACCATGGCAAAACTGGAAGAGTCTACAATGTTACCCAGCATGCTGTTGGCATTGTTGGAAACAAGTAAAGGGCAAGATTCTTGCCAAGAGGATTAATCTTCATATTGAGCGTATTAAGCCCTCTTAGAGCTGGGATAGCTTTCTAAAATGCATGAAGGAAGATGATCAGAAGAAAAAGGAAGCCAGAGAGAAAGGCACCTGGGTTCAACTGAAGCCCCAGCCTGCTCCACCCAGAGAAGCTCACTCTGTGAGAACTAATGGAAAGGAGCCTGAGCTCCGGAACCCATTCCCTATGAATTCATGGCATAATAGGCATACAGCGTAGCAACAGGAGAACCAAGAGAACCAATGGAACAGGGACATAAGGCGCTGGAATCTATTCCCCATGAATTCATGGCATAATAGGCATAGCAAGCTTTGTCACATTCAATGGAAAGGCACCTCCCTTAACTGCTGGAACCTTTTCCCTATGAATTCATGGCATAGTAGGTATTAAAAATAAAAAGGCTACTGTAAAAAAAAAGAATATTCAAAATCCTTTCTTATAGCTTTTTGAAAACATACAATGTATTATAGTTAACTGTGGTCAATGTACTGTACAATAGAACATTAGAACTTATTCCTTCTGTCCAACTGTAACTTTTTCCCCATTGTAAAAATGTGATGGATATATATCCCATGCACAGCTTCTCCTGTTATTAACATCTTACATCAGTGTGGTACATTTGTCATAATTTATGAACCAATATCAATACACTATTATTAACTGAAGTCCCTACTTTATTCAGATTGCCTTACTTTTTACCTTACTGCCTTTTTCTGTCCCAAGATCCCATCCAGGATATCAAATTACACTTAGTGATCGTGTCTCCTTAGGCTTCTCATGGCCGTGATCGTTTCTTTGTTTTTGATGACTTTGACAGCTTTGAAGAGTGCTACTTATGTATCTTGTAGAATGCCCCTCTATTGAGATTTGTCTGATATTTTTCTCATAATTAGACTGGAGTTATGTGCTTTTGGAAGGAAGATCACAGAGGTAAAGTGTCATTCTCTTCATATCACATCAAGAGTACACACCATTTATACGACTGATCACTACTGATGTTGACCTTGATCACCTAGCCAAGATGGTGTTTGTTAGATTTATCCATTATAAAGTTACTCTTTATGCCACAAAGGGCTTATTTTCATTTATTTTATTGAGCTATAAATTACATACAGTAATATGAATGTGCCCATCTGAAGTGTGCAGTTCCATGAACAGGATTAATGAATTGCACCAGTGGTTCGCAGCTGGGGGAGATTTTGCCATTTCTGGAGACAAGTTTGGTTGTTGCAGCTGAGAAAAGGGGTGCACTACTGGAATGTAATGTGCAGAGGCCAAGGTGCTGCTAAACATCCTATAATACACAGGGCAGCCCTCCTCCGGAAAGAATTATCCAGCCCCAAATGTCAATAGTGCCAAGATTGAGAAACCTGATACACACTCTTGTGACCACTCCTCGCAGTCATAACCTAGCAGCACCTCAAGAGTTTCTTGTGTTTCTTTGCAGTCAATGCCCCCCACTCCCGGTCCCTGGAAACCACTATTTTGATGTTTTTCTGCCATAGAGTAATTTTGCCTGTTCTTGAACTTCATAGAAATGGAAGTATACTTTGTTTATTCTTTTGGCTCTGGCTTCTTTTGTTTAGCATAATGTTGAGATTCAGCCATAGTGTGTTACTTATCAGTAGTTTGTTCCTTTTTTATTGAATAGCGTTTTATTGTATGTCTATACTATGCTTCGCTAATGGACATTTGGGTTGATTCCAGTTTGGAGGATTTGGGGAATAAAATGAAACCTGTGTAGAATTCTTTACATGGACATATGTTTTAGTTCTCTTGGAAGAATACCCAGAAATGAAATTGCTAGGTCATATGGTCAGCATATATTTAACTCAAAGGTCTTATATTTTTAAAATAAGAAAGACAAAACAAATGGCACTTTATCTTATTTTGGATTATATAGATTCTCTCGCTGCTTCTACTTTCTCATCTTAGCTAGGAAATAAGTTTTAAATTAAGTAAGAAAGTGATGTCAGAGGCTTCCTCTTCCCTTCTTTCCACCCTCAGGCAGAACTGCTTGGAATAGGTTAGCAGACTTTGTCATAAATTCCCTTCTTGCATTTTGCCAAGAAAAAGTTGGTGTCTCCTAAGATCAGAACCAGAAACAGCTGTGGTTTTGGGGTAATGTGTGTTTGATTTCTTTCTTTCTCTCTTTCTTTTTTATTTATTTTTTTTGTAAAGATGTTTATAGAAAATGGCTTGCGGTATTGGCAGTTGTGAGAACAGATCTAACTTCTGCTTGGAACTGCTATCAATTTTTAAAACAAACCAAACCCAAACATTACAATATGGGTATGTAAGGCACCTCCAAGCCAAATCCATTAGATTGGGAATGAAATATTTATTATGGTCTGAATAAGACGACGACAAAGAAAGGACTTTAGATTCTCCTTAAAGTTGTACTACCAAAACTTTGAATGAGTACAAGTTTGGTAATTTAATATTTGATTTATAAAGGGCTCAAAATCACCAGCAAGAAATAAAAGTTTATAAAATTCATAAAAGAAAATAAAATGTTTTCAGAGTAAAAAGTAGAGACCTTCCTAGTAAACATTTCTAACTTATGTTTGCGGTAAAGAAAACTATTTCTTAGCCTTAAAAATGATGTATAATATTCATTATGAAATGATCCCCTCCCATAGAAGCTAGTACACGATATCCCCCAAATTTTAGAAATTCATCCCCAAGGATAAAATTTAAAAGGAGCATTGGTGAAATTACTAACTTTCTGAGCAAATGAAAAATTTAAATAGGCATAATAAAGAAGTCAGTGTTATAAAAGGAGCAAAGATATAGAAGTTGAAAGACCTAAATTTTAGCCTTGCCTCTGTCACAAACTAGTTGACAGAAAATATACTAGATGATGTCTAAGGATAATTTTAGCTCTGACCTTTCGTGAATTCCATTGTCTGCCTTTTAATACACATGTAAATAACAGAGTATATACATTTAGATTAGCAACCTTTTTAACAGTTTCTTAACTCACTTCAAAGTGACCCTGGGGAGGAAGAGCATTAGATTAGGAAGAGCAAGGCTGGGTGGGGTGCAGTGGCTCATGCCTGTAATCTGGGAGGCGGAGGCTGGTGGATTGCTTGAGCTCAGGAGTTCAAGAACAGCCTGGGCAACAGCAAGACCCCATCTGTAAAAATAGCCAAGTGTTGTGGTGGGTGCCTGCTACTTGGGAGGCTGAGGGAAGGGGATCGCTTGAGCCCTAGAGTTCAAAGTTCTTGTGAGCTAAAATGCCAGGGCACTCTACGAAGGGTGACAAAGTGAGACTCTGTCTCAAAAAAAAAAAAAAAAAATTAGAAAGAGGATTTGTAAAATTAGTTTCTTATATGGAATGATTACTCAACTTAAAAGAATTATACATGTAACACTAATATGTCTTCATTCTTATTATTGTTACACTCTGATGAATGTTTAGCATTTCCTTTTACATCTTTATTTTAAGGTATATTTATGTTCCCCTGTTGTAAGGTTAAGCATGCATATGGCACTTTCATGTTTCCTGAGTTGTTGAATATATCACATGCAAGTAAATTCTCATAGGAGGCTTTTTAAAGTCAGTGTGGGTTTTTTAAATGGAAATAAATTGTTTGGGGAAAAAGGAAATATTTGAAGGAAATATATGTTACCTGAATCTGAAACTATCTGGAGAGACTGAGAAAGGATACAACCATTGTCAGAGCAAGCTTCTAGCCAGCATATTGATTCTCATCCTAAGGGACAAATAAGGTCATCTCTTAGGTCATTCCTATTCATAGAGCCAAGATTACCATTTTTGCCCCTTTTCCATGTATCCCATTACTTTTCTTATACCTGAGTTTTCAGTATTTGACAAATCTTTCCCCACACAATCCCTCTCAGTGAGATAACGTCCCTTATACAGGTAATTATTTTAAGGTCATAAACTCATCTGCTTTTCAACTGGGGTAAAACCTATGGGAAGGAACATTTCTGACCTTAGCCTAGTAGCATGAACTTCAAAGTAACTCCCTTGGTCTGAAGATTTCTGTAAAACTTCTAGCTCACACTAGGATGGAAAAGAAACAATAAAGTCATCTACAAATTATATTTTTCAGGAAAATGGAAGCTTGATTTCTTTATCTTAGGTGATGAAAATATTAGATTCATGGCTGGGTGTGGTGGCTCACATCTGTAATTCTAACACTCTGAGAGGCCGAGGTGGGTGGATTGCTTGAGCTCGAGACCAGCCTGAGCAAGAGTGAGACGCTGTCTCTATTGAAAATAGAAAAACTAGCCAGGAATAGTGGCCAACCCTTATGGTCACAGCTACTCAGGAGGCTGAGGCAAGAGGATTTCTCAAGCCCAAAAGTTTGAGGTTGCTGTGAGCTATGACGCCACAACACTCTACACAGGGTAACAGAGTAAAAAAAACATAAAATATAATAAAATAAAAAAATAAAATACCAGATTCAAATAGCACAGTGACTTTTTTTCTGCACTTTAACTTTCATGATTTAGAAACAAAAGACCTTATTCTTTCAAGTTGAATAAAATTCTAATATAATTTCTGCAAACATGTTAACGAAGCATATTTTTAAGCCCAGAATGTCAGCCAAAATAAATAAATTACCCTACCATTAACACAAGGGTAATATCAATCCCTGAGTAGAGGAGCAAAGTCCAGACAAAGGGCTTCTTTTTTATTTTTATTTTGTTTTTGAGACAGAGTCTCACTTGGTCACCCTCAGTAGAGTGTTGTGGCATCATAGCTCACAGCAACCTCAAACTCTTGGGCTCAAGCAATGCTCTTGCCTCAGCCTCCCGAGTAGCTGGGACTACAGGCACTTGCCACAGCATCCGGCTATTTTCTTTTTTACAGATGGGTCTCACTCTTACTCAGGCTGGTCTCAAACTCATGAGCTCAAGTGATCCACCCGCCTCGGCCTCCCAGAGTGCTGGGATTACAGGCATGAGCCACTGCTCCCGGTCCCAAAGGGCTTCCTTCTGATATAATAGTGATGTTCTTGCTGCCATGACCTATCAAAACAAGGTGTCCATAAATGCACAGAATTATAGACTCATTTTAAAAAGTAAATTTCTACCAGAAATAATAACTTGCGCTTTTTAAGTACGATCACATTCTCAGTTGAAAGGAGAAATGGTTTCTTTTGGCAAAATGCTTAAAGTAACAAATACAGACAATTATTTTTTCTCGGAATAATCATTAGATCTTTGTTTCCGTACAAGAAGAACTGCTAGTGAGGAACTGACCTTTATGGAGAAAAGGCTAGAATTCCTACCAGGCATTATATCATAGAACTAGGCTATTTCCACAGAATCACAAACACATCTTTGGAGAAGGAATTAGCTTGCTGAGGTAGGAATGTATTTGATTTATACAGAAAACAGATATCAAGATCTTTATTTCTATCTTTCTAAGCAGCAGCTTCCAAAGGAAAAATGCTGAGCTTGACTCTCTCCTGTCCTCTGGTCTCAGAGACCTTGGCTCTGATCTTGTGTACAGACTCCCACCCTTTCCTGAGCAGCAGGCTTGTCCTGCGGAGCTATGTTCTGTTTTTCTCAGTTTCCTTGCCAGCATCAGAGCAGCCTTCTATGCCCATCATGCTGTGCCAGCTCCTTTGTCTCCATTTCTCCACGGCTCAGTGTTCCAGCCCCATCCTGTGCTTTCCTATTTTGATAAATACTCAACATACCTTTAAGTGTTTTGCCAGGTGTCCATATCACTGTTCATTTAGAATTTTAGAACAATCTTGACTTCCCATTGTTCCATACCTGAAAGATCTCTATCCTTTCCCCCCAGTCTTTCTCAAAATTGGGATTTGCACAATGAATCCTTTTTATTTATTTATTTGTTTATTTATTTATTTATTTATTTGAGACAGAGTTTCACTTTGCCACCCTGGTGTCAAAGTGCCCTCGTGTCATCGCTCACAGCAACCTCAACTCTTGGGCTCAAGAGATCCTCTTGTCTCAGCCTCTCAAGTAGCTTGGACTCCAGGTGCCCACCACAATGTTCAGCTATTTTTAGAGATGGGGCTCTTGCTCTTGCTCAGGCTCAAACTCCTGAGCTGAAGTGATCCACCCACCTCGGCTTCCCACAGTGCTAGGATTACAGGCGTCAGCCACCATGCCCGGCCTTGCATGGAAAATCTTGATATGAGTCAGAAACACTACAGCACATCATTTGTGCTAGGGCCTGATTACCGTGCCCCAGATTTCTTAATAGAGAAACGCAGTGTCCTCCTGCTTAGACGTTAGCCCTCGGCTAGAATGGGAAACTATTCAGCCACACCACAGCGCTCCTAACCTTTGTTTGTACCAAAACAGAGCAAAGTTTTTTAGTGACTCAGGAGTTAGCACAAGTAGGGGCTTCCCCTACCTCCAGCCTGTGTGCCACCACTGCAGTACCACAGGCTGAATTTTTTGTCACACACAATGCCTCCTCGTTGAGTAATATTCATCATCCCTTGGTAATTTGGCTTGCCTTGGGTTTGAGGTGGGGTTTTATGTACAATAAAAATTATGCAAACCAATCTTTGCAGAAGTGTTTTTGAAAATCTTTTTTTTTTTTTTTTTTCTGAGAATCACTTTGCCACCCTGGGTAGAGTGCCCTTTATAAAACAGATAATAAAGAATAAAATGCCTCCTACTGCTCAGGCCCAGATAACCAATGGTTGGAGAATATTGGTGATCTCTGAAGGCTTTTCTATGGGATCTAATATAATATGTATCTTACATCTATCTTGTTTTCAAAACATGTTTGTGGACTTGTGAAACTTGTTTTATTCTGGATGCTCTTTTTTAAACCTCTGTAATCCTCTAATTCTGCTAGTTTATTAAAACAGATAAATTTCCCGATCCCGTGTCAGACCTTGGGCGACATACTGATTTTTCCATTCTAATAAAAGATCCATGGCGACCACCTCCAGCTCCAGTGTCAGAAGACGTCCAACACGTTTTCTTCTGTGCGTGTGTGTCTCTCATTCCATGCAAAGAGGTTAGTGACAATGCTGAGTCCATCCTTGGGCCCTGAAACGCAGTTGATCACTGGTTACGTGAAGAAACAACCTGTTCAATGTGAAAAACCAACAGTTGTTTCGAACACACAAAGTTGATGGGAAGAGTGGGCAGAGCTCATCAGTACTGTGGATGCTGTGGATTTACAAGGAGGACTTACAAATGGCGGAAACAATTATTCTTCTGGCAGTTGTGAACAGCTATGTCCTTTACTCATTAGATGAGGAGAGTGGAGAAAAAGTGCAGACACATCTTCCTAGCAGGAGAAAGCTCATCACTCATCTTGTGAACAATGTGAGGGACAGAAATTCAGGAGAGAGGGGAAGACCATCATCATTGGACACTGAGGAAAGGCTAAACGGGAAGATGCATTTTGTAATGCAAAGTGCTGCATGGTTTGCAGCAGAAGAAACGAGAAAGGCAGCAGGAGAGAAACCATTTTCTCCTCCGAGACACTGAAGTGGAAGCCTGGACTTCAACCTGGAGGTGGCTTGATGGAGGGAGGGTAAACGGTGGGACCACACCTATAGAGCATATTGCAAGGGTACGTGTCAAATCTACTAAGTATAGAATGTAAATGTCTTAAGACAATAATTAAGTAAATGAGGTGAAACCCTATATTAACTAGTTTGATCCAAGCATTTCAAATTGTATATAAAATCAGCACATTTTACCCCATAAATGCATTAATGCATACATGATCCATGTGTATATGACTTAACAAGGAAAAAAAAAAGATGTATCACACTAAAAAAAAATTATCAAAGAAAAGAAACAAAAACGCTTTAATTATTTTATATAACCTAACATAGATCATAAAATCATCAGGTGAGTTCATATTTATGGTTTTCTCTTTTAAAACTGTGAGCTAATTATAAGTAATCCACCAACCTCTTGCCTGCCCCAAACAAATAAGAGCTGGGGAGTCTGCAGGTGGCAGAAAAATTGGATCAGAAAAGTTTAATACATATTCCTCCCCCAAAGAAGTTAATATTTCCAAAAATATATTATTGCAAGTATCGTCTTTTTTACCTCTTTGTAACAAAGCTTCACTGACACTTTGGTCTGTGTATAGAAATTGCTCTAAATAATATCCTGTGTGGCTCGACAGCATTTCCAATGTCTTCCCCTGAAATGAAAATGAAAATAGAATGGTAAATACAAGAAACTCTGAGCATGGACAGATTTCACACCCAGGCCCAGCAGAACGACTAGGTATTGTCACACCAAATCACACAGAGACTGCCCCCTGTGTTTTGCTTTCAGAGGAAAAAGAAAGCATAAGAAACGTCCAAGGCAAGATTCAAACTTCAGCTTAGTTTGAAATTATTCCCGGATCGGAGCCCTGGTTCCTGCTTTTACTTCTACTTTCCTTTCCTGCATGTCCAGGGTTTCCATACCAGAGCTCTCTCTTAGCCTGCCCTTCCCTCCTTCTATATCACCAGTGTTGTCTGAAAACCAGGCTCCCACCATCCATCTCCCACAAGGAAGATGGGCCAGGTGGTGCCAAACGCTGTGGTCATGCCGGCAGAGAATAAGGGGAATAGTGAGATCGTCAGCATAAGAAATAAAAGATCCTTATATTAGGGCTGAGTACATTGGACACTTTTTTCTTCCATTCTTGAGATACTTCGCTAAGAAGAACTTGTTCCGGCCCCATCCATGTAAACAGCAAAGAGGTTTCTTACCCCATGAGGCGAGTATTTATTGCCTGTCCTGCACACCACGTCCTGTGCCAGACTTCAGGTAGCAACTGTAAATGGGGTTACAGGCTAGAGTGTGAGTCAGGCAAGTAAACAGTCAGGAACTCTATTCATGATGAAGATAAACATGGACGCGGGATGCAGAGGCATCTAACCCAGCAGGTCTTATGTAGACAGTTAATTAATTTCCCAGAGGCAGGAGAGAATGGGGGGGTTCTAGGAAAAAGGAACAGTGTGTGCAGTGGCCAAAAACTGAGCTCACTTCCCTTTTTCTCCCTCTTCTCTTCCATTTTCTTTCTGCCTTTTTCGCCCTTACCTTCTCTCTTTATTTATGTTGATAAGGCCCCATTGCAAGTCAGGGACTCTAAGAGTGTGAATTTTGTGCCCCTGGGGTAAGCCACATAGCAGGTGCTGGAAGTGGTCCCTTGTTGATGGGTTCGAGTAGCCAGCAAGTGCGTGATGTCTGGCATGAGCTCCGGCCTGTTGGATGCATGGGGTGCACGTTCCACAGCATTTCCTGGCAGCCACGGAACCAATTGCTCTTCCCTCTTACACCTCCCAACAGTGCAAAGGAAGCAGCAGAGGAAAACCCTGTCTTGGGGGAGAGGATTGAAAATTGAAGAAGGGGCGACAGAAAATGTGTGTGATTCCAAGTGTGCAGATGGACCAGGAGCCAATGGGGGGATTGCAGGACGAAGGGGCACAGGGAGATAGGAAGGTAGTCACAGAGGCAAAGGAGTCAGACCCAGGTTCAAAGCTCAGGCCCCCAACTCCAGCTAAGAAGCCTCACTTAGGGAGCACCCGCCCTGTGCCTGACGTTTGATTTAACCTTCACAGCAGACTATCAGGTGAGCGTTGGCCACCCCACTTTATAAATGGAAGTGCTGAGCCCCAGGATGGTAAGCTATGTACAGCAGGGTCATACAGCTAGCGGAAGAGTCAGGATTCGAACCCAGGTCTGTCAAGGTGGGCCCCAAACCAGTGCTCTTCACCCTGGTAGCTATGGAGCTCTCAGCAAGGGTTGGCTCCCTGCCTCGGTGTTTACCAGACCAAATGCTCACTATGTACATGGCACCGTCGGTGGGCTGGGCAACCTGGATGTGGACAGGTGGAAGAGAACAGAATCGTGGGTTCGGCCTCTGGAGCCAGACCGGCACGGGTCTGACTCATGGCTCTGCCTCTGCCTCTGCTGCGACCTTGGACAGGGGCCTTTGTTTGCCTGCGAGCTGTTTCCTCAGCTTTAACTGGGGACAGTGAGAGGACCCCCCTCATTGGGCTGTACTGGCTTAAGTGGGGTGACACGCATAAACACCCCCACCCTGCTTGTCACACAGTAAGCCTGCAGGTGTTCATCTCACTGTTGTTTTTATTTATTGCTTATAATTTTTGTAAACCCATTCTCCACCCTCACGCTCAATCTAGTGAGGAAGAAAGATCACATTCACTCACATTGAGATAATTACCATGATTCTGTAGTGAATATTCCTCGTCAGAAACGGCACACTCGGTGCTGGCATAGAGTTTAGATAAGGAGGTTCCTGCGGCCCAGGGTGGTCTAGGAAGGCCTCCTGGAAGAGGTGAGATTTGAACTTCACTCTAAAGAACAGCCAGGTGGAGGGGCTGGAGCTGGTCCTCGCGTCAGAGAAGGGTGAGGATAGGGAGAGCCAGGATGGCTGTGCAGGTCAGGAAGCCATTAGCTTTTCAGCCTAGGAGCAGCGCAAGTGCCAGACTCAGGTCCTGTGGGAAGTAGGGAGCTATTGAAGGTTCTTGAAGGTGGGGGTGTAATTTGGAAAAGCGAAGGTAGCTGCAACAGGCCTCACACTGTGATTTATGCTGAAGCACCAGCTGTCTGCCTTCCTGTCTGACAACCCCCAATGTGCAGTGAATTAGAACCCCAGTGAGAACGCTGGGGCAGATGATAACTCACTCCATAGAAGCCAGACAAGATCCCCATCCTGAATCACAATTATTTTATGTCACAACTCCGACTGGCCCGCTATGCTGATGGTAATAGTACCGACACCCACGAAGCCAGCGTGGGTGCTCCATGCCAGCCCTGGAGCTGAGGCCTTTATGTAGCTCTCGGGCTTCTGAAGCCGCTCACAGGCCCAGCAGCCCTTGTTTATGATGCGGATTTTGTAACACTACCTTTACCAACCTGCAGTGCAGTTCATAAACAATCTGCCTGCACAGATAAGTTGGAGAAAATTGATACAATGGCTTAGGTGTATTATCAATGAGAAGCAAAAAGAAAGCAACTTATAAATAAAACAGCATGTCTTTCACTGTGTAAATACTCAGATGCACAAGAAAACACGATGAAGTCAGTCGCAGCAGCTTGTCAGGAGCGGATGTCAGACGAGAGCGACGTTTCCAGTATGTTTCCTCTAAGTTTCGCATCATGAGAGGAGGGCTAACCATATGTATTAATGCCTCACAAACATGCTGTGATACGGTGGGGTGCAGCCGCCATTCATGTGCCCCGGGGGGTGCTGCCATCGCCGACCTGATGAACAATGCTGGGGAAAATGCTGAATAAATTGAGGTCGCCTTTCCTCAATTCACCTGCTAATTGTGTTTCTGGAAAATTTGGTTTATACTCAAGTGAAGTAAAAAATACTTGGAGGTTATGTGTGAAGCTGGGTTAGATTCTAGGTTGAATAATCGTCTCCCCAACACACACCAGGAAGCGGAACATTTGGAAATCTTGAGAAGCGGGTCGGCTTTTGGTTTTGTAGGGGCTGTCCCATAGGCAGGACGTTCCCGCATTCCTAGTTCTGGGTCACTAACCTGGCACCTCAGTCTTTGTGATGATTTGAAATGGCCCCAGGCGTCTCCAGGTCACCCCTCAGAGGACCGTACTGCTTTTGTTGCAACCACCAACTTAAGTTATTAAATCACTTAGTCTTCACAACAATCCTTTGAAGTAGGCATTTTTGTTCCCATTTTATATATACATGGATACACTGAGGCTTACAGACAGTAACCTGCCCAGGGTCACAGGGCTACCACTGAATCCTGCTCTGTTGGGCATTTAACACCATGTTACTGTTTTACAGAGCCATGTGCCTTCAAATTAATTCAACATGCATTTATTAAACACCTCCTGGGTTCCGGACACTCTGGGAAGTCAAGGAGACACAGAGGCACATATCTAAGACTTGGTCCCAGGCAGCATGTGGGATGCTCCAGAGACACAGGGAGAGAATATGCCTTGGGAAAGGGGTGAGAAGAAGTTAGGTGCGCCCAGAGCGGGCCGTCCTGAAGTGTGCATGGAGAGAGAGGCTGGACTGTAGGCAGGGGCCAGCTTATGAAGAGCTTGGGGTGAGCCTAGTAAGATGTTGAGAGCGGTGGAGAGTCACCAAAAAGCTCAAGTCCAAGGGAAGCTATGACCAGCATTTCTTCATCAAAAGGCCACTGCAATTGTGGAGAATTGGTAAGAAGAATCTGAGTGTTGAGATAGAAGAGAATGGGTTTGGCGGTGCCCGTGGCTCAGTGAGTAGGGCCCTGGCCCCATATACTGAGGATGGCAGGTTCAAATCCAGCCCCGGCCAAACTGCAACAAAAAAATAGCCGCGTGTTGTGGCGGGCACCTATAGTCCCAGCTATTTGGGAGGCTGAGGCAAGAGAATTGCCTAAGCCTAAGAGCTGGAGGTTGTTGTGAGCTGTGACACCACAGCACTCTACTGAGGGTGACAAAGTGAGACTCTGTCTCTTAAAAAAAAAAGGAATATGCAAAAGTGAATCAGGCTCCCAGGACTCAATGTTGAGGGTAAAGGAGACCAAGGTGAAACCCAGGTTCCTGGCTTGAGTGCTCGGAGGCAGTGCTGTTGGGTGAGGTGGGGCATGTGGTTGGAGGCAGAGATGTGGCTGGAGTTGAGGGAGATCATTCTTTGGGGACCCATTTAGTCTGGAATGCCTGGGAGGCTGCAAATACAAATATCTGGGTGTCAGGTGCGGGTGTCTGAGCTCAGGAGAGCGGCGTGCGGAGGGAAGTGGAACTGTGGCATGTATGCCAGGGTTTCTCTGCCTCGGACCCATGGATGCCTCTAGATTCCTCGAACCTCTTGGAATTGTAAAAAAATCATGGGGTTGGGTAGACATGTATACTTTTCTCAGGTGAGGGCCCGTAGACATTATCCAGTTTTGAAAGGGACTTGTGTCCCTGCAAAATGAGAAATGAAGAGACCTGTGATGTGCCATATTTATCTGATGTGAGTTACGCCATTATTTTATATACTGAAAAGTACATAATGTTTCCAGTTAAGAAGGATGTTTGCCAGAAGTTGAAATCCTTTCAGTTAATCTTCTGTCCTCTGCCTTCATATTATTCCTGCATGAGACATGAAATACTTGCACCAGAATGATGTTGCTTTGAAGTTTCTTTCTCTTCCAAAGGAACTAGTAGATTTTCCTGTCCTCAGCCGTGTTGTTCAGAGTATTATATGGCGATCAGTTTGCACGTGCTGCAGTAACAGAATGTAATATAGCTTCCTCTACTAGGAATATCGTCTTGTCTTAGTTCCATAAAGTACTTGATTGTTTCTTTAGAAACAAATGTGGAAGGATTAATTTTTGGTTTACTGTATCGAATTTCACCCCATTGGATATGTATGTGCCTTTCTGCAAAAGGTAGTGTGATCTTTTAAATAGACAGTCTAAACAGCACACAGCAATTGACTTAGATTAATTTAAAATATTTAACCAACAAAGCCTGTAGCTCAACTGTAGTGACCATGATAGAACAGTGATGGTCTCAGCCCTTTACACTCTGGCAGCAGAAACTACATTGCACCTGTCACCCAGGAGACATCCTGATTTCAGAGCTAATAATGTGAGCAATTTTAAAAACACGCATCTTAGAAATGATGGAATGGAAGCTCTGGCAAAAGGTGGGTTGGCCAGGGAGAGAATGTCAGAGAAGTTGTAGGAAGGGTGAAGATGGGACTGGGGGGGGCACTTACATTTATTTAAGGAGATAAGAGGAGGAGGAAGCTGCAGAGAGGATGCTGAGGAGTTCTCTGAGAAGTAGAGAAAAGCTGGGCTAGGGAGGCCTCGAGACAAGGAGAAGGGGCAAGGGCCTTAACAAGAGCATGGGGAGTGTCTGTCGGACCTGGCCGTGCTTGGTACCAGCAGCTTCCATGGAGCGTTGGAGCTTCCGGGAGGTGGTGCTGGGCAGTGCATCTCTCCCTTCCTAGAGGTTCATTCACGGAGCAGGGAGAGGCTGAGATCAAAGAGGACGCATAGGGGCTGTAGCTTGTGTGGCGTCATTATCCAAACACTACCCAGGAGGAGGAATGGGTTTGGAAGAGAAAGTTTAGTTTGGGTGCGGTGTGTGTGCAATCGCGGGTCTCTGTGGGAAATCAGCGGACACATACACATGAAACTAAGGGTCCTAAACTCAGGAGGTGCCGCAGGACCGTGAGGAGGACTGTGGAGCATGAGCACATCGGTGGCTCTGAAAACCAGGGACTAGGTGGGAAGACCTGGAAGAGTGTGCAGACAGAGAATGGAAGTGGGGTGAGGTCGGACGTTGGGAAACAGCTTAGGAATCTGCAGAGGGCTGCCTTCTGCACCAGCCACCTACACGGCTGGGCTTGCTCCTGAGCCCCATGCAGTGTCTGATGCATAGTAGATGCTGATTGAAGCTGGATGATTCATTGGTTGATTAATTGGTTGCAAGAGTGCATGAAGGTGTGAACTTGTGAGAGAGACCGAAGAAAGAAGGTCATGGAGAAAAGAAGCAGAGAAGTCTAGTGAAGAAAACTTTTAAAGCTATGAAGATAGAAAGAAGGGTTAGTACTGAGCAGCTGTTAGGTTGACTGTCTGGGGACCCTGCTGTCCTCCGTAGAGAACAGAGAGGTGAAAGGCAGGAGACAGATGGCTGTCCACTGAGGTAAGAATGGGGGGTGAGCATGGATTCTTCCAAGAAATCAAGCAGTTTGGGAAGGAGCTTGTTGCCCGGGAGGGATCATGGTACTCAGGACTCTTGAGGAGGGCCCAGGAGAGCCTCAAGCCATTGGCCAAAGGGAGGGGAGCAGAATCTGCCTCTGAGAACAGGGGATGCTTCCAGCAACCACGTAGCACCTCGCACTGTGTGGCCTGCAGGTGCAGCCCTGAGTGTCAGCCCTCTCCTTTCCTTACCTCAGTCACTGTGAGCATGAGAGAGAAAGAGGATGTGGGGTGATGCTTCTCAGCCGACAGTGCCCCCCGCTTTGCTGGCAAACCCTCACCTGGGGAACATGTGCTTTACTGGTGCCCTTGGTTGCCATGGTGACACCAGCCTTCCAGTCTGAGAGAGATGGATGGGTTTTAAATCATTATTAGCCAACGTACCGAGTATGTTTTCCAAGCAGTAAATAATAGCTCCTGATACCCAGCTTCTCTGGGCACTGCATGCAATATTTATTTTGCTTAAGCTTATTTGAGGGTTTGTTTTCATTTTTGTGGTCTTTACGGTGGAGCTGTGTAAAAATCAACAGCATTGACTCTCAGGCTAATTGTAATTTACCATGAAATAGGCTTAAACGCCACACTCCCCCGTCCAGTGGTTTTTAGCTCCCCGGTGGACAAGGATTTAAATTGGGCTTGACCATCTTAATGAGCGTGGGTGCTATTTAGGGATCTTGTCACCTTCATATGCACAGCTTATTTCTTTCCCTTGAGGTGATTTTCCCCAGGCCAGAGCACTCTGCCTGCTGTGGTTCCTGAGTCCTCTTGCTTTAAGCAACTTGTTCACACTGTACATTCTAGATCAGGACTCTGGAGCAGTATGGGGCTGGCTGCTCCCCTTCAAGGCCCAGCTCCAGGAAGAGCTATCTGGCACACCGCTGCCTCCTGAGCTGTCCACTCCCACGTCACCATAGGAAGAGCGCCTCTTGCTGCTGTCCACTGAGCCGTAGAGCTCAAACATCCATTCTAGGGTTGGCCCCTGCAGCCCTAAAGGCTGGGACCTGGCTCATTCATCTTTCAGAATCCAGCATGAGTATGGTACACAGAAGGCTCATGAATGGCTGGTGAATAGAATTCAACATCTCTACTCTCCGCATTGAGAGGCTGACATGGAACATGGCCTGTTTACAGTGAAGCCTACTGCAGACATATGGGCTTAAATCCTATTTTGTTCCATTCATTCTTACTGAGTTATCAAGGTCTGAATTTATTCATTCATCAACTTTCCACAGTCTACCTAGGCCTTTATGAGAAGTGTTTTGGAACCTGAAAAAAGGAATAAGACTCTTACCCTTGAGTAGATACCAAATAAAGAGAGAGTCAGATAGGTCAACAGCTAACCGTATTAAAAGGTAGAGTGAATGAAAGGAGGGCTAGTGTGTCTGATCACTGTGCCTGGTGCTGTGTACACATTGACACATTTAATTCCCACACTTACCATGAGAGCTGGGAACTATTATCCACATTTCATAGATTAAGAACGCAATTGTCAAAGGGATTGAGTTCACCTGCTGTATCTCCAGCCTCTCTTTATAGGAGGGAATATCAAGACCCAGAAAAAGAATAACTTGCCAAAAATCAGCCATGTGCGTAGAAGGGGCCAAAGGCTGGATTTCAACTTTGGTTTTCCTAAGTCAAGACAATCCCTGCATTTATGTGCCATGGCTATAGGCTATAGCAGGAGCCTTTCATGAGTCCTGAAAGACATAGTAATTCATCTGGCCTTGAAGGTTGGAAAGATTTTTCTTGGTAGAGAGAAAGAAAGGAGCTTCCAGATAAAAGGTGGGACGAAAGCAAAGGTTTGCAGGTGGAGAAGTGCAAGGTTTGTTCAGGGAACATAGGAAAATATGGTGTGAGATGAACCTGGCTGGATCATAGGGGAACTTAAACTGTCTAGGGTCAGTGCAGTGGTTGAGTGTAGGCATTAGAGTTGGATAGATCTGAGCTGAAATCCTGCCTTCTTCCATCTGTGCAAACAGGAGTCACATGTTCAACTTCTGTGTGCCTCAGTTTCTACTTCTTTGAAATGGGGATAATATAATTTCTCTCTTTTAGAGTTGGATTCCTTGAGAAGAAAGAACCTCAAGCAGATAATAAATGTTAGTCCTATTATTACTAGGTATCTCTGGGTCTTCCATTTCTCCTAAATGAAGCACTTTTCCCTGTTGTGCCCTCTGCTTCCAACTGGGAAGTTGCTAGTTAGCAAATATCAGAGTCTTGGGATTATGGAGATTGGAATAAACCATGGCGTAGGGGGTCTTTGTTGACCCATCCATCAGTGAGAAGAAAGAATGACACCATTCCCTGGGCTCCAGTTCTCCAGCCCCTGAAGATGCCCCATTGGGCTAATCCTTCTCTTGTGACCTTTTTGGGCCAAGAGTGGCATTTTGGGGTCTATCCGAGGAGTCTCAGTAACCCCTGTGCCTGATCTCCCAACAACCACATACCCCCTTTCCACCGGCTTCTTGGTATGTCACAAATGTTGGAGGTGTTCATTATTCCCGGCTTCTCCCCAAAGTCCCGCACTCCCCTTTCCAAGTTTCATCTCTTCCATGTGTTGTGTGTGATGGTGCAGTAAGGTCCTTCCCGTCAGCTCAGCTTTGGAGTGCCTTCTAGCCTTTTAAGTTGAGGTTGGGTTTTTCCTGATTTCCTTCTGGTATAATTCCTTCCCATCTGTCTAAGCACTCTGCACCCTGGCCCCTCAGCTGCCGCAGCTGTTGGCTGGAGTGAGGGCTCCATAGAGGATGCTCGTCTGCAGTGGCCATCCGACTGGCTCCCGACTGTGCTTCTCTCCCCGCTCTATCCTTCATTCCAGGGTCTGGCTGCTGTGGCTCCTCAGAACAGCCGTGATGCTTCCCTTCTGCCCTGAGGTTTTCTTCCCTCTAGGTTCTATTTGCACAGATCTCCCCAGCCAATGAATTATTTCCTCTTAATACAGCCTTCTGCAGCCACCGCATTACTGGCCACCCCATCTGTCAGGGAGAAGAGCCTGTGAGGATTTCAAGAGCCATTTCCTGATGTCCCCTTATATCTGAGAGGGGGCTGACCCCAGCCTCCCTGTCTACGGTCTTGAACCCCCAGATCTGTCTCAGATAAGGTGCGCTCTGCCAGCCAAGGCCACCCCCTCACTGGGGGTGAGAGGCCTTGCTTATCTCACAGCCCTGGAGAGCAAAGGCAGCCACAGTCTTCCACTCAGGTGCTCTGGAGAATGAACCTTAGCCAATCCTCTGTCAAACTGAAAAGGTTCAAACTGTGACTTTCCGAGATAGGGTGGTATCTTTGGCAGATCTGCCACAACTTCTGGACTCGACCTTTCTGGAGACTTTCTGATTCTGTTGCCGTTCCTGGTTAACTCCAGGCACAGACAGAAGGATGGTCACTCCAGGGTTCACCTGCAGGATCCTCAAGTCGTGCTTAGAACCTTCTCTTCACGCCTGAGTAAGGGACAGTGTGGATCATTTAGGCTAGTGCCTTTGTGTAACAACCACAACAAAAAGATACAGTCTTGGAGCAGGAACAGTTCCTACTCCAAATCAGGGAGGTGATTTAGGGTCCACGATCGATTCCTTGTCATGGAGACCTCAGAGAGCAGGGACATACACAAGAAAATGTATTTCTGCCTCCGGTAGCAGCCTCAGTGTGAGCTGTCTGGTTTCAGTGACCAAGACTCCTTCTGTTCTGTCGCTCTGCCTTCCTCGGGGGATGGCTGTGACCTTGTCTTTATTTCAGGCTATGAGAAGGGCCAGAAAGGAAGGATGGGATATATCCCTTCCCTTTAAAGACATTACCTGGAAGTTGTACCTGGACCCTTTGTATATTATTGGCCAGAATACAGTCAGATGGCCGCCCCACCTGCAAGAGCAGCTGGGGAGTGTTATCTGTCCTAGGAGGCCATGGATCCAGTCCGAAATAAGGGGGCTTGTTAATGCAGAAGAGGGAGGCTAGGTTCTGGCTGTGGTTTCTGAGCTGATGTGGAACAAGGACCAGAACCTGCTCATTCCACTCCGCCGTGCTGCCTCCCAGTCCCCGCCCTGTCCCTTGACACCTTCCCGCTCTTTGTCCACAACCCAGCCCAGGGGCAGTGCCGTGAAGCACAGCTCCCAAGGTGGGCCAGTGTGTTTTTATATTATTTTAGGCTCCACTCTTGGGCTAATTTTGATGGCTAATGATAAACCCCTTGTCATTGCACAAAAATTGTAACTTAGCTCTCCATGGAAAGACCACTGGCTTGTTAAAATACTATAATCCCCTTGAAGAAATACCATTATTTTCTTGTGAAATTTTCTACCTTACCTTTGTAGAAGTTAGTTACTTAAAACAGAAAGTTTTTTGTTACATTTACTGTTTCTATTAGAATGTTCTAGGACAACCCCTCTAATGACAGTAAAAATCATGGAGGGGGGGCAGATATGTCCATGGCCTTTCTTCCTCAGACTTACATTCTCTGAGCATCTTATTCCCAAAGATCAGTAATACCTTAGCGGCGGTGATGGTGTCAGGACCCTGGACAGCTCCAGGGAGTTCTGGTCCTTTCAAAAGGGTGGTGGTTGACAAAACATTGTGAGAACTGGAAGGACCTCAGAAATTATCCACCTGGAATTTTCCACAAATGCAGAAAGAATTCTTTCTCCTGGGGGTCCACAGGGCAAGTTCAGTGGCACACGAACCCAGATTAAAGAACATTCAATCACGTGAGTGAGACAGTTATTCCCTTTTCATGTCTCTTAAGGCAAAGGGTGTGGCGAAGCACTGGTTTATCTTTAGCACCTCTCTGGAACTTGCTACTAGTGCTTTTGAACAAACAGAAAACAGCTCAGACGCAGAGCCTTGGGCTCGAATTTAATCACATTTAGTTTGGGGGTTTTCTGTTTGCGTTAAGAGGTAGTTTTTTGTTTATGGTGGTAATTCACAGTTTTCTCATTACATGTATCTATTTAAACTTATTTATAGAAAGTATTAAGTAAATAATACAAAGGCGATACGTGTATATGGCAAAAAAAAAGAAAACAGGGAAAAAGGTCTGAGTGATTGAAGTTCGGATTACTCCATCCATGCCTGTTTGTAAACAGTAAAAGGACAGCTCAGAGAGGGCAGGGAACGTGCCCAAGCTGCCCAGCACATTGGATCTTCTGAGCCTGCGGTCCTGGGTTCTTGCCCTCACACTTCCCTGCTTTCCAAATGCCTTTTGAGTAATACTCTGCTTTCCAACTGACCCCATTGTCTTGGGAACTTAGGGTGGGTGACCCTTCTGTAACTTTCGTGGCATTCCCAGTGATCAGTCTCCCTGCCATGAAACAAATAGCTGTATCCTGGAAGTAGGGAGAGAAACATCCCACAATTCCAGCATTGGGATGCAAATGAGCAATTAGGGTCAATTAAATCAGGATACAGTATAATTACCACCAGTTGTGCTAACCTTTATATTCAGAAAGACTTGACCTGCTAAAAGGGCATTAAACAATGGTAAGAAACTCTTTCGTATCCGAGGGGCGTGTTTGGGAGGGTGGCGCCTCCTTTCATGGACGTGAGAGTTCTGACAGAGTAGACCTTCCTTTCCCCATGCCCACCTCTCCGGGTCTCAGCCTCGCTGGCAGTGGCCGGGCACAGCCAGGCTTGATGGTACCTTGTCAGAGACCTTATTGTGCCCGTCACCGAATCCTGCATAATTTAGCATAATGCCTGAGCCTGCTGTGGCCTCTTGCCTGTTTCAGACAAATCTGGGGCCTCAGCCATCTTGAAAGGGACACTGGACTTTGCCAGGAAACGCCTCGCTGCTGAACTTCCATGCCCTTGTATCTGACCTGGTCTGCCTATTAAAACCACATCCTTGTGATGTTCTTATTTGTCACCACACCTCTTAAAATCTGATCCAATTTTCTGAATCCCATTCATGTGGCTCCAGAACAAAGCACTGTTCCTAAAGATCCGTGTTCTCACCTGGGACGTCCAGAGCTCAGCCTGTTTACTTGTTCCTCTGCCCACCAAATAAATCTTAAATGCATCTTGTGTATCTTACGCTGTTTTCTTACTGCTGGAAAAAGAAAAGACAAAAAATTTCTTATATTTTATATATCTTAAACTTGCAAGGCAGGAGAATAGTTTCAGGTGCTAGGAGGGTGCAGGAATGATGTGCGGGACAGGCTATTAGGAGGATGAAGTGCCAAGTCTTTGGGGAGGACGTGGCCGTCCATCCTCCCAGCAGCATCTGGGCAGATGGTATGGGTTAGTGGGTAAGAGGGCGGCCCATGTAGTGAGACAGGGGTATTTTATTTTATTTTATTTTATTTTATTTTATTTTATTTTATTTTTTGAGACAGAGCCTCAAACTGTCACCCTGGGTAGAGTGCCATGGCATCACAGCTCACAGCAACCTCCAATTCCTAGGCTTAAGCGAGTCTCCTGCCTCTGCCTCCCAAGTAGCTGGGACCACAGGCGCCCGCCACAACGCCCAGCTATTTTTTGGTTGCAGCCGTCATTGTTGTTTGGCGGGCCGGGGCTGGATTCAAACCCGCTAGCTCAGGTGTACGTGGCTGGTGCCTTAGCTGCTTGAGCCACAGGTGCCGAGCCAAAACTTTTCATTTTTTTTGCAGGTTTTTTGGCCAGGGCTGGGTTTGAACCCGCCACCTCTGGCATATGGGGCCAGTGCCCTACTCCTTTGAGCCACAGGAGCCGTCCTAAGACAGGGGAATTTTAAATGGATGGTGCTGAGCCGGCTTTGAGGAGTCCTGAGCCTTGTGAGGATTCAGACGCAGGATAAACACCCTGGGTGGCCGAGGAGCTGGGGATGGATGTTGTGGACAAAGGGAGGCCTAAGAAGCCTGGCACATTCCCCCACAGTGGGGAACCTGGTAGCCGGGGGAAGGGTGAAGACAGCCAAGTCACACGGCAAGCCTCGGCAGAGTCGGGATTTGAACCCGGAGTCATCTGACTCAAGGCCAGCCCTTTCAACACATCACACTACTGTGAGTGTGAGGCTGGGAGGTTCGACTCAGAGCAGCAGGGAAGAGATGAACCAGACTAGTGGACAAACAGCAGTGATCAAGGGCCCCAGCAAAGGAGGTGAGAACAGGGTATAATTTTAGAATATAGTTGGAGATCCAGTTAGCAGGAGAAAAGCTGAGGGAAGGGATGAGGCGAATTCCAGCTTGAGTGAAAACCCAGAGGCTCTTAGACGTCCTAGGGGACAATATTCCGAGCCCGTTTTCACATCCTTGGCTAGTTCCATATCTTCTCTGCCTGATTCAGCCTCTTCCCCTCCCACTTATCCTTGTTGACCCAGCTTGAGCCCTCTTTCACAAACAGGAGGAGGCTGGGTACCTTTTCAGAGGTCCTGGAAGCACTTTCCTGCCCTGTTCTATAGCCTTGTTTCCTTGTTTGACCCTGTTCGTGTGTGGTTGTGATCCTCGAAGTCTCATTCCTGCATGCACACATCCTTGTGGATGAGACGTGGGTCTTCTGTTGACCTGCAGGAGATTCTGATGATGCATGAATAACAATGGACTAGATCAATGGTAGCAGATGGATGGGTTTCATCCCAACTGATATGGCAGCCATCTAGACTTAGCTGTAAAGAGTGCTGTGATCAATTGGTAATGTCTGGCAAGACCACAGCAGGGAGGGGTGGCAGTGTGCATGTCACTTATGCTATTCCTTGATGAAGAGATTGGTATAGTTTTGACAGTATACAGCTGTTCTCAGGAAAAATCAAAGAGAATATCCAAGTATCTGGCATGGCCAAAGGTAGAAAGCAGACTAGAAGGGGCTTTTAGAGAGCTAGGGCCAGGGATAGATATAGGCAGTGCTCATTTCAACTTTCAAACCATTCTCTACTTGTGACTTTCATAATGATGCCCTAAGCCACCTTTTGTACCTTGGCTGGAGGTTCTCAAACCTCAGCTTACAAATTATTTTTTCTAAGCTAATGCCTGCCAACCAGTGGTTTTGTTTTGGCAGCCTAACTCCTTGTCTGCAGTGTGGTTTTTGGGCAGTTCATTTGAATATTTTATTTTCTTAATAGTTTTAGAAAAGAAATATAAAAACGAAGGAGTGGATACCCATGGAAGGAGTGTAGTTCTAAAGGTAACATAGAAGCAGAGTATCAATTTAGATCTCTAAACACTGGGATAGCTCCACAATAATCACCAGCCATTTGATAAATGATGCCACCATCGTACTGAGTAGCAGCTCTGTATGGGGCCTGGGCACAAGCAAGGGTGTATTTGGCCACATTATACATCACCTCCTTAATGGCACACCAGTGGCTCAGTCCACTCAGTGTAGACTGGATATATGATAACCAGTAAGTTTAGTCACATCAAAGTGCTCCCACAGGTAAAGGACATATTTCTATGATTCTGAGTTGTTCTTACACATGGTAATGTTCTTTTCCTTAAATTTTGTGAGCTAAGACAGCTGGACTAGGCCAGCTCCTAAACATTCTAGATAATTAATCTTCTGATACACAATACAGACAAAAGTGGAAATTATGAAACGAAAGCAGCCAGCCTTATCCTGACTTTTGAGACTTAACGCTGATTGACTGAGGGGTTTATTTTGAATGAAAGGAATCAAGAATTTATATGAGATGCTGAAGATCTGTCATAGATGCTGTCTCTGAAGCCACATGAAACTGGAGATTTTATAGTGCTGTTAGCTCTGTACAGAAACCATCAAGCCTTATTGATTGTTGGCCTCTTATTATTTATTATTCTTCTTAATTAATATTGATTGCGGGTCTCTTATATATTTGACTTGCATGCACCTTTTCTGGATTCCATGACATATGACAGCAAGAGATGATAGGAACTGATTACATGAAGTATCGCTCTAACCCATAATTGATTTGGAAACTGGTATGCAGAAATTGGTGGGGCAGAGGCCCTGAGTGTGCTGGGGAGGTTGCCATTGTTGAAGATTAGAAACATTTTCTGGGTAAAATAATCCAACCCTCCACGTTGTGTCCACAGGACCCATTGTCACCACCCCTGCTGACTCTAATTTGCTATTTTTTAGGATTGGGTTTAACTCTTTGCTTTGTCATTTACAAACTAAATGACTTAAGTTCTCTGAACACCTCATCTATGAAATGAGAAAATAACCACAGCATTTGCGTGGTTGTCATGAGCGTTCAGCCTGGTAGCTGAATGTGTGACCTTGTAGACAGGCAGGCCTCTCTGTGACTCCCATATCCAGTCGCCATTCATTCTCTGGGTGATCCTGGGCAACCTCTCTCACTTTTATCATATGTAAAACAGGGTGATGCTGGGTTAATGTGAGAGTTCACGCCTGTAATCTTAGCACTCTGGGAGGCTGAGGCAGGTAGATTGCTTAAGCTCAGGATTTCAAGACCAGCCCGAGCAAGAGCAAGACCCTGTCTCTAATAAAACTAGAAAGAAAAACTAGCCAGTGTAGTGGTGCATGCCTGTAGTCAGAGCTACTTGGGAGGCTGAGGCAAGAGGATTGCTAAAGCCTACGAGTTTGAGGTTGCTGTGAGCTACAGTGATTCCATGGCACTCTATCCAGAGTGACAGAGTGAGACTCAGTTTCAAAAAACAAAAAAAAGCATGATCACACCTACTCAAAGAATGACTGCCTGGTATGTGGAAGTGCTGAGTACGTGTAGCCATTGTTATTATCACGTGTAAAGGGCCATGTGGTAGGAAGTTTTTGTTACTTTCTTCTTCCTCTCATCCTCATTTTCCATGTACTGAACTCTCGGGCATCCTTCCTGGGGGCAGCCCTCCCTGCTGGCCCCAGTAGTGATGGGCTCCCTCTCCGTGCTCTGCTATCTTCTGCTCTCCCCTGTTGACACGGTGCATGAGCTACCTACCTACAGGTCTGTCTTTTCTACCAGCTGGAAGCCTCTAGAAGCAGAAATTCCTCTCCTATGGCTCAGTCTTGGTTGTACATTCCAGGGCCTCGCTTGGTGTTGGTACATGGGAGTGTTTTTGGTGCGCAGGTGGATGAGCTGAGTGAAGAAATGAATAAGTGAATGAATGAATGGAGTGAAGGACTGAAGTATTGGCCCAAGAAACCCCGCGCTAAACAGGAGTGTGAGCCTTGCTTAGAGATAGGGGTCTCAGGGCATAGGTTCTTTGGAAAATTTGAGGCTTTGTACCATCCCGATATTTGCCCACCTATCTGTGTCTGTTCATGTTTTGGGGGAAGGCCCATAGCTGTCGTCAGATTCTCAGAATTTTCCTTGGGCCCTAAATGTGACAAGTTGTGGATTTGAACAGAGAGAAAGCGGGCCCCACAGAGAGGGTGGAACTACCTGATTAAAAGAAAGAATGTGGCAAAGGAGAAAAAATCAGAACTGGAAGAAAACCAGGTCCAGCAGGGACCTCAAGTAGGGGGCGTGGCCAGTGTGCAGAGCCCCTGGAGGGAGGGACCCCGCAGGCTGTGCAGCCCTTGCTGGCTCCTTCCAGGCAGCTCTTGTGTGAGGAAGCTCGGGAAGGTCTGTGTGTCTTTCACTGTCTCAATGCTAACCCAGACTCCGCTGGCAGAATGGTCTCACAGGCCCATCGGGGCCAATCACCTGCCTCTGAGCAAACCAGCTCAAATGATTCCAGGCAAATGCTGGGTCCTTCCTGCCCGGAGCAGTTCTCTTCCCTCCCCTCCCTTGCCTTCCCCTTTTCTTATATTCACTATCCTATTCTGTCCTGTCCTGTCCTGCCCTGTCCTAACCTATCTATGAAAACTTGAATTTCATTACGAACAGTTGTTTTCAAAAGTGTAGGTCTTGGCCTGTTTGTGAATTCTGAAATGGGTTTTAGAGGATTAAAAAAGAAACACCAAAACAGTGTGTGATAGAAAATGTTAGAAGGCATCCTACACGTAACATGTTGTTTTGTGAAGCTTCCTTTTCAGCTCTGCGTGTACACGTTTGTCATATCTGTTTCTTTCTGTGGGTTGTGGTCAGAAATGCTCAACAAGCACTGCTATCAAGCACATTGCAGGGACTCAATGGGTCCTGGTCAAAAGACCCAAGCCCTGAAGGGAAATGGTGAGGATGAGGTTGGACGATCGGCAGTGCTGGGGGTTCCCTTGTTAGCACTGTGCTGGGAAGCCCTTCTTTCCCTGTGTGGCCCACCCCTGTCACTCCTTCTTCCCTTTGTATCTAAATTTTATCGTATTGTGGTAAGCCCACTTGGCATGAGATCGACCCTCTTAGAAAATGTTAAAGTCCCCAGGACATTACTGTCGACTCTAGGCACAGTGCTGTCCCACAGATCTCTGGAGCTGATACATTTTCCCTCTCTGCAACTTTATGCCCCTTGCTTAGCAATGCCTCATTTTCCCTCTTTCAGCCCCCTGCAACAGCCATTCTTCGCTTTGATTCCATGAACTCCACTATTTTAGAAATGGAATCATGCCTCATTGACTTTCTGTGACTGGTTTATCCAGATGAATGGATGAAGCAACCATGGCCTGTACATAAGATGGAGCACAATCGGCCTGAAAAAGAAGGACCTTTAGCAATCTGCAACAAAGTGGAGGCACCTGGAGGACGTTATGTTAAGTGGAATAAGCAGTCACTGCCCTCCCTTCTTGATTTAATTCTCTTCTCTCTTCTCCTGGACAGGTCGTGTATGTCACCGCCACCTTCCCCTACATCATGCTTTTGATCCTCCTCATACGGGGGGTCACATTGCCTGGGGCCGCCGAGGGCATCAAGTTCTACCTGTACCCTGATCTCTCCCGGCTCTCCGACCCACAGGTAAGAGCAGCTTACTCAGTGGCCCCATGGGGGAGTCCTCTGCAAGGCCCCTGCCACCGACCACCAACTCTCAATGGCCAGTTAGACAGGTGGATGCCTGTGCACTCCTTCTCAGAATAATTTTGAATACATAAATATGTAGGAAGTCGAATATTTCAAAATACAGTTACCAAAACAAAGGGAAAATTTGTGACATGGTAATAGAGGTACATTTTAAAATCAGTACATTAAATAGCCAGGTCCAGCCGCAGACCTGGTAACTACCATGATTTCAAAGCAGCAATGAGCATCAACTATATTTTGAGATAGTTATACTGTGATGTGAAAATATCTGGAGCTGCTACTGCTAATAGTGCTGTGGTTTGTTGTCTACATTCATAATTGTAGCAATTACTAAATTTCAATTAGAAATTTAGTAATTGCTAAAACTAAAATTACTGAAAACTAAAAAAGAAAAAAGTTCTCTCCCAGATCATAGATCTCTGCAGTAGTACATCTCAGTGAGAGGAATTGGCTCTTTGTTGGTGATTAATTTTCTTCATAGGGGTAGCTTGCAGAAGAAGAGAGTTGGAGAAGCTGGCTAACCAGCAGTAGTCTTTGGTCAGGGGTTGGTTGTTCTGAACAGTGAGTAGGAACTGTGCAGGCCTAAGCTTCTCTGAGTGGGTGCAGGTGGTTGGGCCTGGGAGCACATTAAACAAGAAACGGAGTCAGAGCATCTCATCAGCAACGTGGTTCTCAGCTTCCAGTGTGTGTTAGACGCTCCAGGGGAGCTTTGGAAAACCCCAGTTCCCAGAACACAACCTAGGCCAATGAAAATAAACTCCCTATCATGCCTGAAATCCTAGCCGTCTGGGAGGCCAAGGCAAGTGGATTGCCTGAGCTCACAGATCAAGACCTACCTGAGCCAGAGCAAGGCCTTGTCTCTAAAAAATAGCCAGACATTGTGGCGGGAACCGGTGGTCCCAGCGACTTGGGAGGCTGAGGCAAGAGACTTGCTTAAGTCCAGGAGTTTGGGGTTGCTGTGAGCTGTGACGCCACGGCACTCTACTGGGGGTGACAGAGTGAGACTCTGTCTCAAAAAAAATAAGTAAAATAAACTCCCTGGGGTGAGTCACAGGGGTCAATATTTTTTAAAGGTACCCAGGAAATCCCAACGTGCAAAATAACTTACTGGAAGATATGTGACTGGGCAAGGAAGCACCCTTTTTTTTTTTCATTAAAACAACACGCAGAATTTTAATTTTCCAATAGAATATGAAGCTTGCAAGTCTGCCATCTGTGGCTTCCCGTCACCCTCTGTTAGGGGAGCTTGGGAAATGTTTGTGGAAGGATGGTCAGGGCGGCTCAGATGCCCCTCATCGTGGTGAAGGAAGCGGACGGTGGAGTGGAAAGTATGCTCATTTTTGTCTCAGTTTGCTGTACCTCAAGGGCTTTGGGGCTCCAAGCATCGCTAGGCACCTGGGCTGCATCCTGAATTGCAGGCAGAATCCCTAGGAAGAAGGAAATTAGCATCTGACTGTTGATCTTGCAAACTCTGGCCCCTGTAGGCAAAGGCTCAAGTGAAGAAGCAGTTTTGGAAAACAGGTTCTCTGCATCACAGGTCTTTTGTATTTTTATGAGGTCCACACATGTCACCTGTTCCTGGTCAGATTTTCTGTTCTCTCCTCTGCCTGTGTGCTTCTTTTTCCTGGTCCTCAAAGTCCTCAGTCAAGAAGCCCTGAGCATCACTCAGAGTTCCCGAACCTGGCTGATCATCAGAATACCTTGGAACTTATTAAACACGCAGAGTTCAGGTCTTACTCTTGGACGTTCGGTCTCAGTGGGACAGAAATGGCACCTGGCATCAGTATCAGTAATAAGTTTTAGAGGTGATTCAGGTGATCAAAAAGGTTTTGGAAAATCCATTTGGCACCTATAACCTCAGAACCCTTCAAATACACACACACACACACACACACACACACACACACAGAACAGAGGGGAGGCCAAACAGATCTCCTGCCCCAGTCATCCCAGTTTCCCACCATCTCCTTCCTTTTAAGCCCTGGCTACCAGGCCAGTACTTAGCTACAAGCTTTGTCTATGGAGTATCCACTTAGAATAGGGAATAGGGAGCACATTGCTCCCCCCTAGAATAGGAGGGAGCACATTGGGCTGTTGTTGGGACATGGATTCTCCTGGTTGTCCCACTGTTCCCACATGATCTTTGACAAGTTCCTCCTCTCTTCTCCCTACTGGGTCTCGGTTGACATACAAGGGTTGAGTTCAGTCAGTGGTTTTCCAAGTGGATTTATAGAGCCCTGAGTTTCCATGAGCATGGGTTGGCAAACTCTGACCTTCAGGCCAAATATAGTCGTCGTCTTGTTCTTATAAAGTTTTATTGGAACATAGCCATGTTTACACATTATCAATAGCTGTTTTAGTGCTACAAAGGCAGAGTTAAGTAGTTGGGGGTAGAGTTCAGTTGTATGCTGTGTTGGGGTTCCTAAGACCACCACATATTTGATGAATTCCTAGAAGTCCCCACAGGATGCGGAAGCAGTTACACTCATGGATATGGTCTGTTTGTATAATCAGCAGGAGAAAAAGCACTATTCGGGGTGGGGGAGGTCCAAAGGAAATCCACACACCGATGTCTCGTGTTCTCTTCCCCCCTGCTGGGAGGGGACACACAGGCACTCATTCAGCCCAGAGAAGCCTGTCTGTGACTCAGGATCCAGATTTTTAATGGGGGTGATTTATTGACTGCACCGGTTCTCTCTGCCTGCACAATCAGTCACAATCCTTGAAATTCCAGACTCGGGAAAAGTAGCTATTCCCCATAAGTCATATTGGTGTACAAATAATCCAGTCAGGCAGCCTAAATGGCACTCAGTGTCCCAACCATACAAAACAACTGTATCACTCAGTGCCATAGGAAACATCTTAAAAGCCAAGTTTCCAGACACTGTCAACAGCCAGCCCAATCAGCAGCCCTACCACAGAGCTGTGACAGGCCTGCTATGTCAATTCTTCCTGTGACTTGCAAAACCTCCAAAATTTTCTTTTTGGCCCTTTCTAGAAAAAGTTTACTGACCCCTACACTGAGCATCTTAAGGGCATGTGAGCAGCAGCTGCTGGGCTGTGCCTCACCTGACCCCCGCTCTATCTCTGTGGCTGTCCACTTTTAGTTTTGGTCACTGCCGTCGTCCACTTGAAAACTATAGTAGCCTCCTAACGAGTCTTAAAACAGGTCTTCCAGGATGCTCCACCCAGCAGCAGAGGAATCTTTTGGAAATGCAGATCTGATGGGTACCTCTTTGCTTAAATCCTTTTTGGAGTTCCCATGGTCTTTGGAAGAAGTTCCAAATGGTGGGGCCCCATAGTCCTCTGTGAGCTGCCTTACTGCACCCCTATTGCTTACCCCCCACTTCAGTTCGTTGCAGATATTAGCTTCATTTCTGGGCCTCAAATAGACATGCCCTTTCCGCCCCCAGGGCCTTTTCCTCTTTCTTCCCCAGACACTCATTCCTACCTTGGCTGACAGACGTCCACTCATCCTTTAGGACTCAGTCTAAACGTCACTTCCTCAGGAACGCCTTTTCCATCTGCCCACTGCACACCACCCTCCAGTACCCCTTATTTTCTCAAAGTGCTTATGTTTGTAGTGAAACATTTACATAATTATGTCTGTAGGTTTTATATCTATGATTTTTATTTGTTCAGTGTCCATTTGTGTGTTCAACAGAGATTTTCTGAGTTCCTAGTCTGTATCAGAGATGATTGTAGGTATTGAGGACATTCAACAAAACGGTGCTCTCTGCCCTATGGAGTTTACATTGTGGTCAGGGAAGAAGGCAATACAAAAATGTATAAGTAAGCTAAAGAATCCATTAGATGGTGACAAATACCGCAGAAATGAAGGACGGCAATGGAGAGGGAAGCTGGAGGGGAGAGGGTTTTCATTTCAAGCTGGCTGAAAAGGCAGCTTGGGAGCAAGGCCTTACTCGCCACTGTATTCCAAGACCCTGGCTAGACAATGGCTGGTATATAGAAAGTGCTCAGCGTTTGTTGATTGACTGGGAGAGCTAGAGCTATTTTGATTTTTGAAGAAAAGGTTATGTTTCTTTAACAGAAAGTCGGATAACTTCCAGATCACTGTATCTGTAAACTATAATGTTCTGATTCTCTATCAATGCTGGCCAGGAAATGTGTATGTGTGCATGTGGGTGTCCCCGAAAAGCAACCAGTGATTTTTCTGGGGCAGAATTAAGGATAGAGAATCCAAGAGGGAAAGGAAAACAAAACCCCATGTAAGTTGGTGCTTTTGGGGTGGGGGGTATTGTGGGAAGAAGCCTAACGTGGCCATTTCCAACTATCTCCATTTGTAAATACTTCACCCCAGGAAGGAGCTGGAGGGTGCTGGTTTTCATTCTTGCTCTGCTGTTACTGATGGCCTGGCCCTGAGTAGGCCTCCTCACTTCTCTGGGGCCAGTCCCCAATTCCCCAGACTGAGAATCACAAGTTGTACCTACCCGTCCCAACAGATGGCCTTGAAGATCAAGTGTGATGACCTAGTCATGGAAGAATATTTTTTTCTTTTCAATTATGTGTTTATTTTAATGCACATTAGAAAAAAAAGTCATAAACCATATCAAAACCATGGCTTAATTTTTATTGCTAGAATGAGGCTAAGTATATATATTATCATACACACACATATGTATGTACAAATTTAATATCCCTACTCCAAATATCCAGAATGCTCCAAAATCAGAAACTGTTTGAGTGCTGACATGACAGTCAAAGGAAATGCTCATTGGAGCATTTCAGATTTTGGATTTTCAGAATAGGAATGCTTAACCTGTATGTACATACATATGTATCATGTATATTTTTCAAAGAGAGGCTAATCTAGAGGCACATGTTAAGTATATATTACAACAAACTAGACATGGCAGAAATAGTGCAGATGGAAAGAAGTTGGCTAACATTTGGGGCACAAAGCTACCGGGGCTAGAGGACATCCCAGGATAGTGTTAGGCCTTCAGATAGCCACATGGCCTGGAGACAACTGAGGCACGCCTCTCAAAGTTGGCGAGAGTAGATTAGGAGACGTCTTCTGGAAGTCTTTTGCCAGGCTTTCAGTGAAAGGTACAGTCTTGTATCTCTTGGTGGCATTTTCCTCTTAGTAAGTCCAGATTGTTGTTGTTGTTTTTTTTTTTTCGTAGAGACAGAGTCTCACTTTATGGCCCTGGGTAGGTGCCGTGGCATCACACAGCTCCCAGCAACCTCCATCTCCTGGGCTTAGGCGATTCTCTTGATTCAGCCTCCTGAGTAGCTGAGACTATGTTTTTTTTTCTCCTTAAAAAAATCCTGACCTGGTTTCCATTTTCACTTCAAGTGGTACCATGAAGGAAACTTCGCAGAGAGTGTCACTGCACCTGCTTGTTTGGCTAGCCTGGGAATGCGGGCACCCTTGTTTCTTTGGGATAATCCGGTGTTTGGGCCTATAAAAAACTAAAGAGCTAATTCTGTAGCTGTCAGAATCTCTCCTGTGGGTCGGAAGAGGGAGGAGAGATGATTAGAGGGGAAGAGAGCCCGAGGAGGGCCCGAGGGATGGGCTCTAGGGTGGGCTGCAAGATACACTCAGCTGTCTCTGAATGCCCCTGGTCCTCAGGGCTACTGCTTCAGTCCCTCCTGGTGGGGGTGGGCTCGGGTGGGTGAAATGAGCCCTTGGCCGGTAGCCCTTCTGAGCATGGATTCTGGGAGGGCAGGGATTCTGACAGTCATATGTGCTACTGATCTAGTGCCAGAACCCAACAAAGTTGCTCTTTAATTTATTGCACTAATATTTATTGGACACCTGTACAGCCAAGTATTCAGTATGCAGAATGAATAAGATCCTCCTGTCCTCAAGGTGCCCACAGTCTGGTGGGAGAGGGCAGTCTCACCTCCCCTCACATAGGCTTCCCTCCCTAAAAGAAGAGGGGAACGGGGTCAGGCAAGATTGGAGCTTCTCATCTGTCCTTATGCCCTGTTGAGAAGGGGGGGCAGCTGGTTATTGGTAACTGTCTGAGTGCCAGAGCCTGTGACCCACTCGTGACTTTTATATATTGGCGTGGATTTAAGGTGACCGCATTCATTCCATCACTTTTCCTCTCTTGCCTTACCAGGAACTTGCTGGGAAGCTCCAGGGGGACGTGAGGGAGGGCTGACAGCTGATGCACCTCGCGTGAGACAGATCCCCAAAGTCACCTTGTCCCCCTGCAGCCTGGAGGGCCAGCCTGCCCTGGTGCTGCATGCCAGCTGTGAGGACTGCACATTATCAGCAGAACCTACTTCTCTGCAAACGTGTGGGGTTTCAGGAAGTCTGGGGCCTGGCCTGGAGGGGCAGGGCAGGTGCAGGTCAGTCAGGTGGGGAGCAGAGACCCCAGGGTGCCTTCTGCCCCACAGGGAGGCCCTTCTTCCCCTTGTCTGCAATATCTTCATGATCCAGGATCTCCATTAATTCAGGACTGGTCCCCAGTGCCCCTTCCCTAAGGATTACAAGGGGCTCAGACACGCCTATTTGCTGCATCATTTACATTTCTAAAGGGACACGGGGCATCTGACTGGTGCAAATCTCAACCCCAGCTCCTGGGGCCTCAGCAAGGGAAAGTTCTCTGTGAGGAGAGCTCCTGGCCCCTGTGGGCTCAGGTGGCAGGGATTCTGCACAAAGGCTGATGAAGGGTTGAGCTGGGCAGCCATGAGCACATCCCCAGAGGTCCCTTCCATCTTCCTCCCTGGCCAGTAAAGCCAGAGAACTCCTCGCTGGGGGGTAAAGCGAGCTCAGCCAGGGAGCCCAGAGCTCAGATGTGGGGTAAAGCGAGCTCAGCCAGGGAGCCCAGAGCGCAGATGGGGGGTAAAGCGAGCTCAGCCAGGGAGCCCAGAGCTCAGATGGGGGGTAAAGTGAACTCAGCCAGGGAGCCCAGAGCTCAGATGGGAAAGCAAGCTGTTTCCACTCTCTCTTCAAAGCCTTAGAGCCATTTCTCTTTCCTGGTCTATAAAGCAGGGATGATACTCTCTTCGCAGGTTAAAAGGGATAATAGTAAAAATTGTTTTAAAAGTCTAACAGGATGCACGGAGGCCAATAGAGTCTCAGTGAGGACTCACCGACCACCCTATTTAAAATTGCAGCCCCCTTCATTCCTGTCACATCTTGTCCATCCTCTTGGCTTTCCTGTCTTGGTGGCACTTGTCACCATCTCAGACACCGTCCACTATGTATCCCCATTCTCCACCTGCTAGAACACATGCTCCCGAGGGTGGAGAATTCACCTGTTATGTTCACTGTTCGATCTCTCGCCCCTGGAACAGTACCTACAGCACAGGGTCATTCAGTAAAGATTTTTTTTGAATGAATTGAAGCAAGGAGTGAAAAATGAACAAAGGAGAGAAAGAAGAGAGAACAATGTCTAGGAGAGCCTGGGTTAACACCTTTTGTGGGTATGTTGTTTTTGGTTAGTGGAATCTGGCATTCATGGGAAGAAATGTGAGTCTGCTGTCACGGACCAGTCAGGTGGCTTTCAGCCTGTCCTTTTACCTCCCTGGGTCAGGGTTCTCACCTGTTTGTTGTGGGTGACCACGCAGCATGCCACGAGGCAAGTGTGCACATCAAGGCCGAGGCCCTTCTGGTTCTCATTTCTGGCACCTGCCCTGGGGCCTGGCACAGAGCAGGGCTCCAGGAACACCAGCGACGTTTCTCATTTTTGCCACCACCTCGCTAGCTCTGGGCAGGATGAGCCAGGGCCCCACAGCCTAAGGGGGAAGGCTTTGAACTTGGAACCGAGTGCCTTTATTGTGGATCCAGTAAATTAAGTTTCTCATCAAGAACTTGCAGCGACACAGCAGCTTGCCTCCTTTGTCCCCCTGCGATTTGCATTCCGTGGTCTGTTATAACTTTCTAAACATCTATTTGTCTTCACTCTTAGCTCTGTGTTCTCTCTGAAGTGTGAAGTGCTTCCACTCCATTTTTTCCCCTCAAATTTTTATTTTCTGTCTTTTCAGTGTTTGGGGAGCTCAGGGGATCTTGCAAAAAAAAAAAAAAAAAATCACATTGTCCCTGCCCCAGATTCCTGCCACTCTCACTCTTCATTGTATTTCGAGTGTGTTTTCAGGGCGAGAACAGAAAGGCCTGTCACAGATCCAGATGGCGGGGTCTGCTTTCCCAGGCCACTGGTGTACCCTTTCCCCAAATCTGTCTTTTCTGGGGAGAGAACTGGAACCTGAGGCTAAGGTGTGCAAACCCTGGGATTGGGCTAGAGGATGCCCACATTGTGAGAGCACCTCAGAACACCAAGTCCCACTCCCCTCTCTACTCCTCAAGAGGACAAATCAGGGCAACCAAAACTGTGGTTCAAAACCCCAGCTGCTGAACCTCACAGATGTTGCGGTGGAGTTGCTGCCACCTGGTGGCGGTGTACTCTGATTCTAAACAGGAACCCAAATTAAAATGAGGTTTCTGGTTGCTGGTCTTTGAAACCAAAACATCCACATTGACAGCAATTTAGAGACATTAAATATGTCTTAGAAAATGTTGCAAATCTCACTGAAGAGAGGGCCACTCTTTGAGACTAAAAGTCCCCCAGGGTTTCCTTTCAGCATATTTGAATCTAAGTTAGGGTCAGTGTTCCTCCAGCACCGATTTGTTGTCCACTCGATTCCAGATATCAGATCATCACACATGGTTCTTATCTTCAAGGAGAAGCCCGTCCCTTGGGAGGGACACATAATTAAGTCAGTGGCAACAAAGGTGAAGGGCACTGCTGGAGTTGGAATTGACCTGGCAGGTGTATTTATTTCCAGTCTGCAGTGAATTCCTCAAGCATTAGAGATGCCACACACAGAGAAAAGTAGTGGATGTTTCTTCTTCCCTTGGCTCCTTGACATCCTTGTGAGTCCCCTGCCTGTGGAATCAGGACTCCTGTACACCCCGTGGAGAGCATGTGCCTTGGCGAGATTCTAGGAAATTAAATTGTTTCTCCTACAGGTTTGCTCAAGGTAAAGTTCTGTGATTTCTCGTTCTCGGCTATTTTAGCAGCACCTTGTAATCTGCGGTCTGGATGGCGAAAGTACCCATAAAAGTCGCGATACTGGTTGTCCTTGCTTGATGGCTGACTCTGTGCCAGGTAGTGTGCTTTAGAAACTTGTCATTTCACTTATCCAATTTGCTCGATCATCAAATAGTCAGGCATCGAAAATTAGTATGTTCTAGAGATAGAGACTGAGTAAAATTCTCATGACCTTCAAGATAGGACCACAAGGTCCTTATATGTCATATCTTATAGGTCATGAGGATCTTAAAACCTGTCTTAAAGGTTTTCAGTGTAAAGGGTCTGAGGCTCCAAGGGGCTAAAGCTAACACAGACAGCCCTGGAACCCAGGCGCGTCTGGCTTGAGCCTCCCAGTCCTATCTGGCTGCTGAGCCCTGGGCAGGTTTAGTGTCTACTCAATGCAGGAATCCCCTCTGTGATAGCCTGGGTGGCCACCAGTTGGCCCAACATGCAACAGGCAAGTCCCTCACCTCCACTTTGGGACAACTCTCTACTCACTGGGATTGAGACATTCATTCACTCATTCATTTTTTCATATGCTTATTCTTTCTTGACTTATCTGCTGGAATTTGTCAGTGCCCCACTTTGAGAGTAACCACCAGGATTGAACCTACAAAGTTAAGTGCAGCCTGAACAACTGAGGCACAAATCAGCCTCCTCTGAGCTAACAGCAGAAGTCTCCAAGGTGGACTTCCTCACACAGCCAACCCAGGGAGCTTTTAACAAGGATCCCAGCTCATGCAACCTCCTGGCATTGTCGTTGGGATGTGTTTTTCTTTAATTCCTTGAATATATTTATTGTAGTTAAAGTCTTTAAGTAGGTTGTCTAATTACCAGGTGGTCACCTTAAACTTGTGTAGGCTCAACTTGGTGTTTTCCCATTGCAGGTCTGCAGAAACCCAAGCTGTTTCCAAGCCCCTCTAACTGAGCTCGGTAGCACTTGATAGGATTTTGAGCTCTTCTCCCCTGTAAGTCTTCTGGGAGCTTGGCTTTAGGCTTTATCAGGATGAGCACAGTGTAGGTCTGATTCTGGAACAGTGGTTCTGAGCCGAGGAAATTTTGCTTCCCGGGAGATGTTTGGTAATACCTAGAAACCATTTTGAATATCACAATGGGGATGCCAATGCCGTCTAGTGAGTAGAGTCCACGGATGCTGCAGAACCTCCTGGGTGCACAGGACAGAGTTGTCCGGCCCCAAAGCTCTGTGGTGCCAAGGTTAAGAAACTCTGCATGTGGCTCAGCTCCTGAGTGAGGTCTTTCTGTGTCTCAATGTGGACCAGCTTTCCCCACTCTGCAGGGTGGGAACCCTGGTGCCCCGGCCTTGCTCTCCCCCAACAGTGTCTGGACCCAGCATCTCTGGTCTACTCTTGTCCCGCTAACTGCCTGGTAAGCCATGGGTGGTCTCAGCCTGGGCATTTACAGCCCAGCCCTCAGTCACAGCCTCATAGATGACCTTCATGTGGACTTCTGGGGCCTCCTCTGTGCACAGGTCCCCTGTCTGCTGCCCTTACTGTACAGTCCAACTGTCTCAACGGTCCCCCACTTTGGCTCTGACTCTTCTGCTCAGTGAGATGGTTGCTGTGCTGGGACTCTAGCCCTCTTGAAACGCCCTTGGAGATAGCCCCTCTCTCAGGGACAGCAGTCTTGCCCTACATCTTATCTGCTCCCCCAAAGCAGTAGTCTCCTACACTTTATCTGTTTTGATAGTTGCTATGGCAGGAGGGTTAGTCTGGCCCAAATATTCCATCAGGACCAGAAGCAGAGATCTGACATCCTGCTGTCCACCCCCAACTTCCTCCCATGCTTTTGGCATCAAATCTAGACTGTTCCCCATGGCTAAGGCTAAGGAGCCCTCTTTGGTCTGGTTCCCATCCTTGTCCAACATGGCCTTGGGTGTTTCAGACTTGTTCCTACCACAGGGCCTGACTTCTGCCTGGGTCGTTCTTCCCTCAGATAGTCTCATGACAGGTTCTTTGTCACCCTGCAGGTCTCAGCTCCAAAATCAGGTCACCTCTGAACAGCTGAGCTCATACATCTCCTACTAAACCCATGACTTTAACATAGCCCCTGTTTTATTTGATTCACAAGACTCAGTTATCTGAAAGAATCTCATGTTTGTTTGTTGATGTATTCACTCTTAGTTTCCCAGTTAGAATGTCATTTTCATGTGAGCAAAGAACTTGTCTTTCTTATGCACCATGAACTCCTTGGTACTTGGCACAGAGCCTGGTGCCTTGTAGACTCCTGGTCAATATTGGATGGATGGATGCACAGATGAATGCATGAATGTGTGGACGATGGATGGATGGATGGATGGATGGAAGAACGGATAAGGGCAATGGATGATGGATGGATGGATGGATGGATGGAAGAACGGATAAGGGCAATGGATGATGGATGGATGGATGGATGGAAGAACGGATAACGGCAATGGATGATGGATGGATGGATGGATGGATGGATGGATGGATGGATGGATGGAAGAACAGATAAGGGCAATGGATGATGGATGGATGGATTGATGGATGGATGGATGGATGGATGGGAGAACGGATAAGGGCAATGGATGATGGATGGATGGATGGATGGATGGATGGAAGAATGGATAAGGGCAGTGGATGATGGATAGATGAGTGGATGATGGATGAATGGATGGATTAAGGAATGGATGATGAAGAGATAGATGACTGATGAATGGAAGGATGGATGATGGGTGGGGATGGATGGATGGATGGATTGATTGTGGGTAATACACGGATGAAGGATAGACAGATGGATATATAGATGGATGAATGATAGATGATGGATGGGTATGGACAGATGGAGGAGTGGATGCCATATATCAGTTTAGATAAAGGAACACAGTCAAAGAACAAAATTATTTCCAGTTGCATGTCCTGGAGAAAACTATGAAATATGTATCCTTAGATTTGATCCCTGAAGTCTGTTTGGAAATAAACAAAGATCAGAGTAGGGAAGTATACATATGTGCAGGAAATGGTCCGTAGTTCAGTGTGGCTATAGGAAAGATTTTGTGACAGGGAATCATAAGAAATAAAGTTAAGACAGTAGGCTGAAGTCCCTTTGTCAGCAACCTTGGCTGCCAAGCCAAAGACTCTAATCTTCATTCAGTAATCTATAGGGAACTGTTGAATGTTTTAGAGTAAGAGATTAATTAGCATGAAGAGAGTATAATTTCAGACAATTACTCAGACAATAGAGGCTCAGCAAAGGGTTAGGTAAAAAAGCACATCTAAGCTCTTCCAGATATATATAGAGTAAGAGAATAGAGTAAGTTTGGAGGTAAAGAGAGAAGTAGAGGCATATATCAAATGACCTTCAGTTTGGGGAGCATAGCAAGGGAGAAATCTGTCTGCGAAGGATGGAGAAGGCTTTGCAGTGTCGTAGGGGGTCTGAGAGGAAGCCCACCTGCCACGATGTAACAGGTTCATGGGCAGCTGTGGCTGGAACTAGTGCCCTCGTGTGAGTTTGCCTGGGTACCTTTAGAAGCTCAGGAGGCTCAAGAGAGAGTCAGGTCAGTTCGAAGAGATGCCAGCGAACATTCAAAATGCACCTACTATGTACAGTCCTTGCTGTGTGGCGAGAGGGCCAGGGATGAATCAGTAGTGTGTTTGCCCTTGATGATTTTGCAGTCTGATAGTGGAAAGAGGAAACACCACAAGTCACCACAGTGAGAGCCGTGGAGAGCAATGATCCTGGCTGCCAGCGCTAGACAGCTGCAGCCAGTGCCTTTCTGCAGGGTCTCTCAGGCCATTTGTTAGAATTCCCCCCTTGTTTTTATCAGACGTGTGCTGAGCACCCACTCTGTGCCAGCCATGGTGCCAGGCTTTGCTTTTTAAATGGCTCACAAGAAGTGTTTCCAGTATCTATTCCTGCTAGACAGGCAGGCACCGTGGAGTGGGTAGAGGGTGGGTAGGGAGGATGAGTAAGATGCAGTTCCAGTTTTCAAATGAAGGAGGGTCTTTAGCAATCCCAAATTTATACGTAAAATTTTGTAGATTAAGTGTGGTTTTTTCAGATTAATAGATTTTATTTTTTGAGCTGTTTTAGGTTTACAGAAAATTTGAGCCGAAAGCAGATAGTTCCTCTGTGGCCCCTTGCACATCCCTCCGAGCCCCGTTTCGCGTTATAAACATCTTGCATTCAAATGGGACATTGGTGATATCAAGGGGTCAAGACAGATACGCTGTTACTGACCGATGTCCTTGGTTGATATTGGAGTTCACTCTTGAGAGTGGACCTCCTGTGGGTTTTGATGGTGTATTTATAATGACACGTGTCCACCACTCCAGTGTCACAGAGAATTGTTTCAGTGAAGCTCCTTTTATCCCTCCCTCCCCCACATCCCTGAACTTTTTCCTGTTACTTTTGCCTTGTGCAAAATGTCATATAGTTGGAATCACATAGTCTGTAGACTTTTTAGATGAGCTTCTTTCACTAAAATCTTACTACTCAAAGTGTCTCCAGGCCAGCGGCACCAGGATTATTTGGGAGCTGTCAGTCTTGCTGAATTTAGGACGGACTCTAGATCCCAGCCCAAGCCTGCTCAGTCAGAGTCCACATTTTAGCAACACCCCACTCCTCAATGGTTTTATACACATGAAAATTTGAGGAGCACTGGTATAAGGGGCCTGTCAGACAAACCAGTGAGGGGTTTGATCAGAGGAGCCAGGAGTTGCGGGGCTAAATAATCCAAGCAAGAAAGATTTCCTGGGTATTGGAACCACCCACCTGCCCTTGCTCCCAGTCTGGGGGGAGGGGCAAAGGGTCACCCCAGGGCTTCTAGTAAAGGGAATGGCAGGGACCCCTGTGGGGATTTCCACACTGCAGAACTATTTTAATTGAAATTAAATAAAATTTACAGTTCAGTTCTTTAGTTTCAGTAGTCAAATTTCAGCCTCTCAAGGAGCCACTTGTGGCTCGTGGGTACTGGATTGGAGATCACAAAAATAGAACATTTCTGTCAGTGCAGAAAATTCTGCTAGATGTGAGTTTTTCAAACTTTTACAATCTCACGGTATACTTGAATCTATAGTTAAACTTCCTCGGCACATTTAAATTATGTTGATCAAAAAAGAGAGAAAAAAAAAGAAGAATATATTCACTGTGCTTTGAATGTCTTTCAAAAACAGGCTCAGCGCTCATAGCACAGTGGTTACAGCATCAGCCACATACACCCAGGCTGGCGGCTTCGCACCCAGCCTGGCCCTGCTAAACAACGACACCTGCAACAAAAAATAGTCGGTCATTGTGGCTGACACCTGTAGTCCCAGCTACTTGGCAGGCTGAGGCAAGAGAATCGCTTAAGCCCAAGAGTTGGAGGTTGCTGTGAGCTGTGACACCACGGCACTCTACCCGGGGTGACAGCTTGATACTCTATCTCCAAAAAAAATAAAAAATAAAAAAAATAAAAAATAAATAAAATAAAATAAAATAAAATAAAATAAATACTTAATGATCTTTAGAAATGCTCAGCAGCACACCAGCTGAAAGTTGCTGTATTGGACAGTAGTGCTTTAGAGGAAAAAAGGCTGGTGGCACCCATAGCTCAGTGGCTAGGGCGCTGGCCACATACACTGAGGCTGGTGGGTTTGAACCTGGCTTGGGCCAGCTAAAAAACAACAAGGACAACTGCAACAACAACAACAAAAATAGCCGGGTGTTGTGGTGGGCACCTGTAATCCCAGCTACTTGGGAGGCTGAGGCAAGAGAATCACTTAAGCCCAAGAGTTTGAGGTTGTTGTGAGCTGTGATGCCGCAGCACTCTACCGAGGGCAACATAGTGAGACTCTGTCTCAAAAACAAAAGAGGAAAAAAGGCTGAAGAAGCAGGAGAATCTGTGGAAACAAGAAATGGGGCAGGCACCCCTGGTGTCCCTGAAGGATGCTGTCAGCCCTGTGGGTTTCTGTTCCTTCCTTATCTCCCACAGAGTTCCAAGGGTGCCCACTGAAGAATCAGGACAAGAACTGTGGCCACAGCTATCTTGGTAGAAGGGACTGTGACTCAGGTTCACCTGTGAAGTGCTAGAGGAGCTTACAGTAGCTGTGCGTGCAGGGGTGCGGGGCCAGAGGAGGGGGTGCCCCCCCCCAGTGCAGTGGAGGGACAGGAGATGTGGGTGCCGACTTCAGCAGGGTGGTTATTAACCAGCTTTGCCCTTTTTCAGAATAAGGAAATACCCTAGGACACAAATCTCCCACCAAATCCCACACTCCCTGCATCACTCACCCCTGCTACGGTCTACTTTTTGATTCTGCTTTGTTACTTTTTAAAACAGTCAATACTTCGATTTTATGATGTTTTACCACTTGCTTTGCTCCTGATTGTTCCCATTTCTTTGTACAGGATTAAATTTTCTTCTCGTTGAAGTTCATCCTTTAGTGGTTCTTTGAGAAAGGTCTTGGAGGAACTAGGCTCTCTTCGTCTGTATATTTCTGAAAAGACATTTATTTTACTTTCTCTCAAGGGGTGGTAGTTTAGCTCGATATGGAATTCTGAGATGGTAATTTTTATATTACATTTTGAACTTGGGTGCCCGTGTTGTAGGAGGAGGGCTTGGTCATACCCTGGTACTTTCATGTTGAGTCCTGGGGTGAGGGGTAGAGTTTCCTCACCTCTTGTTCACAATAGACAATCGTTTTCTGGCTCTTACCTCTTTGCAGTTAGCCCATTTAGCTTTTGTCTATGCCTAGAGCAAGCCACCTTAACTCTACCCTTGAGAAGGAATTTAAATCTCTGCCTCTTGGGTTTCTCTTTGCTCAGATGTCCCCATGAGTTTCTGGGTCTATGCCTCTTCCACTTTCACTTTTGACTTCTCTCATTTCTGGGATCTGGGAGAATTTTCTATCTTCATTATGAGGTGGACTGTGTATTTAAAATGCCATTTATATTTCATAATTATGTAGTTTCTGTATCTCCCATAAAAATATTTTTAACTCTCAGCATATGAGTCTCTTTATCTGCTAGTCTTAAACATGACATATTGAATATTAAAGTAGCAAATTAACATTAAGAGAAATACCCCTTACATGTTCATGCTTAATTCAGTAGCTGAATTTAATTCATAAAGTCATATGTCAGTGGTGGTGATTTCGTATTTCATAATATGCATGTTTTTTTATTTCTGACAGTAAATTTGATTCTTACATGTAGAACAAAATGATACTCATCAAGATACTCATAAAACTCATTTGTTTGCTATTTTTGCAAGTTTGAGAGCTAATGCCTAGGTCTACTTTCTTCTTTTTTGAATGAGTAGCTGAATTCCAGAGAGAGTACATTGCTCACTGAAGGCCACGGCTGGTGGAGAAATGGACCAGGATGCAGGAACCCCAATTGAAACTTCCACCACCTTTTTTTCTTATCTGCTAAATGAAGAGGTTAGGCCAGACATAGAGTCAAGTCCTGACTCAATAGCTTTGTGATGTCAGCCTGGTGGCATAACCTCTCAGGGCTTTTGTCTTCATAAGCCCTGCCCTGTCCATCTCAAATGGCTGTGCAGAGTATCAAACACTTTGTATGAAAGAGCTCTGGACCATGCAGGGGCTGCAGGGAGGTGTGTGCAGTTCTTGTCATTAAGATGCTGTGACTGGCTGCTGCAGCTCCTTCACGATTAGGAAGATGCGTGTTTTGCAAAGGGAGGGTGTGCTGATTATTTCTGACCCAGCACAGCTTTGTGAGCGAGCAGGGATCTCTTCTGTCTGTGAGCAGCAAGATGATGGGTCTTTGATACCTCTTAGTTGGCTGTGATTGTGACATTTGATGTCCTTCTCTGTGGAAGCTCACTGGCATGTGAATCTCATGTTCCATTTCCCTCACTTCTCATATGCAAACCAAGCACTGGAAAGCCCTGCAGGGCAGGTGCCAAGTCCTGCGTAATGTTCACAAAGAAGTCAAACATAGCTCTGGCCAGCTCCTTGATTAGAGCCTTACTGACATCCCAAAGGGTAAGGCAAGTGGGCACAGCCCAGCCTCCAATGTCGCGTCCACTTCAGTCCCTTATTTCCCACTGCCCACCCCCCAAGAGGCAGTGTGGCATGATGGGAAACTCCCAGGGTACCCAGCTCCATCACTGACCTGGAAAAGCTGCTGTCTCTTCTTTGTGCCGGAGTCCCCCAGCCATAAATGATGGCATCTAGTAAAGCAATGGTTTTCAGCCTTTTCACTGTTAATAACCCTTTCTGTGGTCTTCTTTTTTTCCCCCCCGCAGTTTTTGGCCGGGGCTGGGTTTGAACCCACCACCTCCGGCATGTGGGGCCAGTGACCTACTCCTTTGAGCCACAGGTGCCGCCCATTCTTTGGTTTTCTTTTCCCCCCTTGAGACCCAGCCCCAGAGGCTCTTTCATGCTGACAGGAAGTTCCTCTCAGCAGTTGTATGTGTCTGATTAATAAAAGGTGGCAAAGCCCAGGGATAATCCTTTAAAATGCCCCTTGAGGCAAACGAAGCCCAGAGGGAAGAGATGATTTATCTGTGGTCGGGAGAGTGTTTTCATATTATAAATTGTCTGAAAGAGGGAAATGGCGTGTCTCCAAGGTTATAGCTGATAGTGCATTGAGATTTCTCAGGGCTATGTGAGTAAATGGGGTAACAAGGTCAGGTGAATGTCATTCTGAGAAAGCCTATGGTCAACATGCTCGGGCTTAATTGAAGCTACACCTGAGCACCACCCGAGGGAGCCAGCCCTTCCAGAACACAGACAATGTCTCAGTTATTACTTCCTCTGCAGTGGTGGATTGCATACTGCTTGGCACTCTGTAGGTGCTCATTAAATGCTTGTCGTCAACTATGATCATTCTCTTAGAGTTGTACTCCCGCCTACTATGGTAATAGTTTAAAGCTTCAAACAGGTGACAGAGCTGGAGAAGACAGAAAGTGGGAAAGAAAGAAAGGGTTCCCTGAGACAGGCAGATGAGGAAACTGAATAACACAGGCTCCTTTAGCAAATCCTCAGAGACAGGATATCAAATGAACCCATGAAACTGTGCAAGCAGAGCCTGGACGGCTGCAGACTGTACCTTCCCGTCCCCTGCCCGCCTTTCTCTCTTGATCCCTGGAAGACTGTTCCACTTCATCCAGAAGAGAAGCACAGCTGAAAATGAGGGTTTAGAGCCACTCAGGGGAGCATTTGTGGAGATTTCTGGAGGGTGGCATGTGAGGAAGGGCGTGAAAGGTCTGCGCCCCTCCTCCCCGCCCTGCCTTGTGGATCTCTTCGTCTGTAGGCCCTGTGGTATCCTTTATAAGAAACCGGTAAACACACAGAAAGAAAGAACCGCTCAGGTAGATCCACAAGCCATAGCCGGATGACAAAAGGAGTTCACTCTGGAGGTGATGTCGAGGTGGAGGCAGCTGGATCCCAGGGTCCCCTGGGTGTTCTGATGAGAGAATGAAAGCCGGTTTGGGTTTCTGGTGTCAGCTGAGCAGGGCAGAGATTTGCTCACCTCACCCCCATTGGTGTGAGCACGAATTATTGGGCACAAAGCATGTGTCTTTCCTTCCTGCAGGTAGAACTTATCTCTGGTGGTGACACCGACAGTCCCCTCTGCTGGGGCGGGAAGGTGCCCTCCCTCCAAGGCCTTGTCGGCTGTTTCTGCCTGTGCTAGGAACAGCCAGCCACAGACCCACCACCTGCACCAGGGGTGGGGAAGCTGCGGCCTGGGGGCCACATGTGGCCTTCTGGATCCTCTGCAACCTTGTGACTGAACGCGAATTTTGCAGAATAGACACTCTTAATAAAGTCTGTGTGAGGTCTGGATTCCGTCGAGGGGCTGCACTCGGGGATCTGCCAGCTGTGCGCCCACCAGCTGGACTCTGCCATCAGCATTTTACTGTGTCACCACGGCCCTTGCCAGCCTCCTTTCCATCCATTCTATTTGACGTTTTTGATGCATTGCAAAGTGAGTTGTAGACGCGAGTACGTTTTAACCCTGAACACGTCAGCACGCACCTCTTCATTTATTTTTTACATTATCCTTCTTGGTTTGATGCTCAAGCCAAAGCCCTGCGAAGTCGCTGAGGGAGGCGTGAGAACCAAAGGCAGCCCCTCACTTACCGTGCCTTCCTGTGGAAGCCCAGGCTGCTGTGTCCGCAGCCTCATTTGAGAGGGAGTGTTGCGGCAGCTGCCCCAGCTCTGGTTAGTTTTTTGCCCCTACCCTTCCCGTGTTCTCTTCTGGCAGGCGGGGGCAAGCCTGTGCCTTGCCGTGCTCATCCTCTCCCCCAGGCACTGGGGACCCACTTCTCTTTCCCCCCTCAGTCCACCGGGCTTGCTGTTGCATCAGTCAGATTCCCAAGGACCTGGCTTCGTTTAAAGCTGTTGCTTCTTCCATTCAGATGAGCAGGGGAGGGGCCCCGTGAGCAGGTGGTGCTGAGACTTTGAAGGCTGGCAGGATTCTGAGAGGTGGGAAGGGAACAGTGTATAAGCGCAGCAGGAAGGTCCCTGACTGCTGAGTGACAGAATAGCATTGGGCATGAGGCCTATGCCAAGCAGAGAGATGGGCAAGATAAGAGCGCCTAGGAAGAGGGCAAGAAAGGGGCACCAGGCTCGTCCACGCTGGACCGCACCTCCTGGAAGACGGTCTCCTGAGAAGGTGAGAGTGAGCTGTGGCCGGGCGTGGAAAGACACCCACCCATGTGATCTTCCATATCGTGAACACGGGGTCTAAAAACGCCTTATTCTTCTAAGCAGAGAAAAGAATGGTGGTTCCTAGGGGAGGAGAGACAGGGTTGGGGCAATGCGGGTCAGAGGACGCAAAACTGCAGTTAGACACACATTCTACTGTAGAGCGTGGTGACTGTAGCTACTAACAATGTATTGTGTACATTAAAAGAGTAGATTGTAAGTGTTCTCACCACAAACAAAAAAAGATAAACGAGAAAGTGTATATGTTACTAGTTTGATTTAGCCATTGTCTAATGTATACAAATTTCAAAACATATCTTATACTATAAATATATATGATTTTTATTTGTCAATTAAAAATAAAACGAAAACTAGAAAATAAAATATTTCAGAGCATGCACGTTGTAAAAAGCAAGGGCTTTGGGATGGGGCAGTTCAAAGTCAAGGCTCCCTTGTGCCAGCTGAGTGATCGAGAGCCCCTCCTGGAGCCTCCCAGGGGCTCAGCCTCCAGGTCTGTGAAGTGGGGATAAGTGTGCTTGGTTTGTGGTGTCGTCAGGACTGAAGCCGATGAACAGCCAGCCTCGTAAGCACCCAGGAAAGACAGTGAGGGCACTGGGGAGTCTAGAGGCTGGTTTTCTGTTAAGATGACCTAAGAGAGTCCACTTGCCTTCTTTTTTCGGGAGCAAAGGGTATCTTTGCATCCACAGGTGATGCTCATATAAGCAGCTCACAGGGCTCCATTCTCACTCCTAATGCTGCCTAGGGCACATGGCTCCAAGGACAGCGGGAGGCTCCAAGGGAGGCCTGCCCGGCTCCCCAGGATCTGTCCACCAGACCTGGCAGAGGAGGTGTTGACCCACCTCTGAATAGGAGCCAAGGCCAGCTGTCATGGCATTTCTGAGACAGAGCAAGTGGTCTAGGCCCCCTGCTAGCTCACCAACACCAAGCTGAGGAGGCGGCGGCAGGTAGAGCCTCTGCGACCCGCCCTGCCCATATCTAGAAGGATTGGCTTCTCTGCTGCTTCCCCAGCTGGGACCCATCTACTGAGCCCCACAAATCCTTCAAACATTCTTTCTCAGGCCCAAAGTTATGACTTCTCTCTGTCCACTTAGAATTTACTGTGAGCCAGGTGCTATAAGCACATCTCATTCTTGTCTTCATAACAACCCCGGCAGCTTGGAGCTATGATTTCCCCTGTTGTATTCATGAAGAAACTGAGACTGAAGGAGGTGACCCAAGGGTGCCCTACAGAGCTGGAACTCAACCAGATCTGCCTGCTTTTGTGAGACCCAAGCAACGTGCTTGTCTGATTCCCTTTTCCCTCATAGGCTTTCTCGGCTCCAAGATCCTGAGAAGGTGGGGTGGGGGTCATAATTACCACTATATTCTCCATGCCTGGCAGATATATGATGTTCAGATAATACTGATTGAGGGCTGTAGACCCCCTGACCATTAAGCTTCTTAGCAGCAGAAAACCCCAGAGGTGATCTGCCCTAACTTCTAGTACCATGGAGGAATTTCCTTACCTGTGTCGCCAGCTCTGCTTGGTTGCTTCTAACGATGGGGAGCTTATCCGAGGGCTGGAGCTCTCATCCACGGGGAAGGCTCTTTCACTGTTGACTGTGACTGCTCCGCACCCCGTCCCAGCCATGATGAATCTCCTCTGGGATGCTCCTAAGGGTGGGAATCTGAGTGTGTTTTGATTCACTGATAGAATTCTTTTGCACAGGGAATGGAATAGCACCTTCCTACATCCTCGTTAGGGTCACCACAGGCATTTTCCTGTACAGGAAACTTGAGTGGCTTCTGGCCAAACATATAGTGATGAATGAAACACCAGCTCTGTGAATTCCACAGGCTTTGGGAAGACTCATTCAGCTCCCTTGCTTGAAAGTGTTCCTGCTGGGTAGCGTGGGCAGATCGCTCCTTTCCTGGCCTATAGGCCTTTACTTATGCCATTTTCTCTGCTGAAATATTGCTCTGCTTTCTTCCAACCTTCCAGCCCATAGAAGTACCAACTTTAAAATCATGTATCTTGATGAGCATGGTGTCATCTTCCTGCTTCCTTTCATAAAGACTCTGTCCTGTGTTTCATTTGAAGCTTGTTCCTAGTGTGGGGCAAAAGCTTAAACATCTGTATTTCCAGGAAAATCCTGGGCTTTCAAGACTGTAAGGTTGAAACACCTCAAGGAAAATGGGCCCACTGACCCCAAAACATATCATCATAAAACCTGGGATGGCTGGGCGGGACGATCCTCTCAGGTTTCAGCCCACTCACCATCTCTGACTGGTGGTGGATACCAATAGTAGTTTGCTCCAGCTGGCCAGGGGCAGGTGTGCTGTGATTGATTAGCAATAGTATATGCCACATATGTGACATCTCCTTTGCAATCCGGCTCCCATATTTTACATATTGGAAAAGTGAGGCTAGGAGAAAAGAAAGAACTTTAGGGAGAATATGTAGGCACTCTAGGGGCAGTCTGGATTCAGAGCTAGGTGTCCTGTCCTCTGTCTGGCATATTCTGCACTTGGCCTGGTAGGTAGGACTCTGTATGAGCCTCAGATGCTCCCTTCCTACATCCTGGAGAACTTGAGCACCTGCGAGCACTGTACAGACATTTCTAGAGTGCTTACCGTGTGCCAGGCAATGCACAAAGGGTTGAGGATTCAGCAGTGAAAAAAACGGATGAAATGCTCTGTTCTCATGAAGCTTCCATTCTAGTCGGGGGAGACAGAAGATAAACAGCAAATGTAATGATGTGGTTAAGGTATTTACCGCTCTACCTGTGGAACAAACACAGAGGCCCCTCCTTTCACCAATGAGGCTGTTTTCATTTTTCCTGTTCTTTTCTGAAGACTGGAATATGGCTGCCTCTCAGCTCCTCTGGGGCGTGGAGCATCCCCACTTGTCATTTCATTTCCTGGCTCTCTGCCTTTGAACCAATTCCATGGTTATTAGAGAAGAAAAGTGGTTATGGGAGGAGATGATGAAGCTTCATTTCATCTGTTTGCTTGGCCAACACAAAAGAACGTGCCAGATCAGGGCTGCATTTTGGAGCTAACATCTGGCTTGGCCCCAGTGACCCTGGCTTGGTGCTGCCCATGAGCTGTGGGTTCTGTGGGCCCACCACTGCTGCCAGCTCACGCTTTCCCAGCTTCTCTGGTCCTGAGCCAGGAGTAGGAAGGACCATTGGCACCAGGGTCATTTAGAAATATGGCATTTCTAAATGTGGGGGCATAGTTTTGGTTGCTATAGTGACCGGGAGCACCTCCAGCATTTAGAGTAGGAGCTAGTAAGATAAAGATCCTACAAGAAACAGGACAGTCCTGCATGATGAACTGTCCTGTCCAAAATGCCAATAGCTTCCCCCTTGAAGAACACTAGTAGGGAAAGAGCATGGCCTAAAATGTCAGCCCCCGAGTCTGCACGGAGAGTCTTCTGGAAAGTTTGGGGCCTAGAAGTGCAGGTCTTTGGGCCTTGCTCACACTCTTCGTCCTTGGAACCTCCCACATTTAATGCTTTGGTGAAATGGGGCCCAAGTGTCTCATATGATGGATTAGGGGGCGTGCGCACACAACCCCCATAGGCTTTACCCACGTAAGGTGTGGGGATCATTGCCACCTGCCCAGTGCCAGCAACTGCCTGTCCACCCCTTGTGCTCTCCGTGCCTGGACACGGCTGTTCAGCCTCCTGGGCAATGGCCCAGCCACCATGACCCCCATTCCCTGCTGCACACAAAGGGGCCACCAGGGTCAGCCTGCACACCCAAACTCCCCCTGCATAGAACTGAACAGCTCCTCACCGCCCGCGGTGCAACCCTTCAGCCCTGTGACACTTTACTGGCAGGGCCCTGGTCGGCCCCCGGGCCAGCTGCCCAGGGAAGGGCTTGGCACCAGAGCAAGAGGCTGTGGAACATATTTCCAGTTGGGCTTCCAGGCCAAGAGCCCCTTCCCACCACTGTTCCCACTGACCCTGCCCGCCTGCCCAGCACATTAGCATTTAAATATATCCAAAGTCGTCTCCACCAAAGCCCTGTCCCCCCACTGAATCCACCAGGGAGGGAGCATTTGAATCCTTCTCCTGGACTCCCTTTTCCTCATAATGGCCATACTGTATTCATCGGCTTCTGTATGTGGCATTAGCCGAAGGAAGGAGAGAGGGCGCCTAGCAACCCAGAGCAGGCTGAGAAAGAGGTGGGAAGGAAGTGATTTTCATGTAATTATTCACTTCGACAAAAGCCGTTGTCAGGTACACACTGGAAACACAGCTGTTTTATTATTCTCCTAACCTACTTTTAATCTTTTGAGAATCCTTACCAATATAAAAAGCAAAAAGAAAGAGCTTAATTCAGCCATTTTCTGCCAGGCCATATAAGTTATGTTTTCGCCTCAAACGAAGGCTCAGCTGATAGGAGTTGTGGGATATGCATGTGCGTGTGCGTGTGTGTGTGTGTGTGTGTGTGTGTGTGTGTGTGTCTATCTGAAAAGAAAATGTTAAAGAAAAGGCTGCGGGTTGCGAGCTCCCAGCGGGCAACCAGGCCCCGTCCTGGCTCCTTGGACGCCAAAGCCCAGCTCCACATGTGCTTGCTGTTGGCTCTGGTGGTTTTCATGCATCTTCTTAGCCAAGCTTTAGGACGGCAAGGAACCTACGAGCAATGAAGCACTGGCTCTTTCCACCCATCTGTGTTGGACCCATGCTGGTGGCCCAGCAAGGCAGGGGTATCTGCCTTAGGGATGAGCACCCGCAGCTTTGGGTACCTGTCAAAAATCTGATTAGGTCACCCAGTGGGGAGGGAGGCTAGGATGTCAGAAAGGACACAGGAGCTTATTTCATAGTATAATTGAGAAGCGTCAGCCACCAAAAGAAATCAGATTAAGGGTACCAGGTAAATCATTGCAAACTTTGCATTCATTATATCTTTCTTTCATGGGCAAAGAAATTGAGGTTCAGAGAGGTAAAGTAACTTGCCTGGGGTTGCACAGCAGTAAGTGGAACAATAAGGCTCTAAGCTGGATCTACTGACCCTGAAACTTTTGCCCTTTTCCTTAAGCCCCTGCAAGGCTCAGAATGAGGCCTGACAGAAGCCATCTTATTTCACTTTTTGCATGAGGCTTCCATGTCTTCTCCCAAGGGCAGGCTAGGTTTCAAGGGCAGTTCACAAATTTGCTTGTTCCTAAGCCCAGAGTGACTGCTCACGCTGGCCATTGTCCTCTTGAACACTCAATGGACACAGGCCTGCCCCTCTCTGGGTGTTTGTTCTTTTATGTATAAAAAGAGGATAATAATAGCACCAACCTTGGGCAGTGCCTATGGCTCAGGGGGAGGGCACCAGCCCCATTTACCGAGGGTGGCGGGTTCAAACCCGGCCCCAGCCAAACTGCAACAAAAAATAGGCAGATGTTGTGGCGGATGCCTGGAGTCCCAGGGACTCGGGAGGCTGAGGGAAGAGAATCGCTTGAGCCCCAAGAGTTTGAAGTTGCCATGAGCTATGACGCCACTGCACCCTGCTGAGGGCGATAAAGTGAGACTTTGTCTTGAAAAAATAAATAAATAAAAAATAATAGCACCAGCCTTAACGTGAGAATGATGAGAGTTTGATATTCATACAGGGCTTTGCACAGCCCTAGGGATGTCATAGGCAGTACTAACCGTTCATTGATGTCATTGTGATAATCAGCATCACCTTCATCCTGCACCTCCTCTTACGAGTGCTTTTGGGGTGGGGCAATTAATGCCACGTTTGGCAGACCTCAAGGCATCATCATGGCAAACACCAGCCAACTCCACAACACAGACACACATGGATGTAGGAGGCCTGCCTGTGTTGCCACCTTTGGTGACAAGCAGAGGCACCCCTCCTGTTTTGACTGGTGGCTGTGTGCAGACCTGAGAGCACATTTCTAGGGAAGCTTCTTTTAGTGAACTGTGCTGCCTTAAATGCTGTAGCGAATCACTCCTGCTCCGGTTCCATTTCAGCTCCCAGGGCAGCAACTCTCCCTCTGTCCCCTGCTGTCCCACTGACCTCCTCTCCCCTACTCCTCCCCTCAACTCGCTCCTCTTCACCAGATGTTGAATGAGAGCTCATCCATCTGCTTGTCGTCTCTCTCTCCCACTGGAGCGTGAGCGCCTTGAAGGTAGGAGCCCTGCAAAGTGTGGCGATGGCTGCAGCCTCGCCGCCTGGAACTTGTAAACACACATCGAGTGGAGAAAAGAGGAGAGAGAATGTTTTGTTTCCTTTTCATTTCCAGATTTTGAATAGTGGAATATCCTAGGGAGGAATGGATGTTGACCAGGCACCCTGCTGGGTTCCTGAGTACCCTTCAGAGTATTTCTTGATGCTCCCCAAGAGCTAGGAAGGTGCTGATCCAAGAGGTGGGAAAAAGACAAAGTTTTCTCCCCTGAACATCTAAGAAATTCTGCTTGCACGGTCAAGATGGGAACATAGGGAGAGGACAGAGCTTGTTTCCACTCACCTGCCCATCTGTCTCTAACCTGCCTCGGGCCAATGTTCAGGACACATCAGCCACAGGACATACAAAAAGTGCCATCCATGTGGCCTGGGGCAGTACTTATGAGACATCCGTCTTGACACATGCAGCTTCTGAGTGTGGGTAGGGAAAAGTTTGTCCTTGTCCAGTCATCCTTACTTGCTTCTCTCAGCAAATGCCATTGAGGACCTACTCCGTGCAGCCCTGTGCTAGGACTTGAGGGTCTAGGTGGGAAGGTAGCTATGTGTGACCATTGCTCTCTGGACCTATTGTGCACCAGGCTCATCGGAACCAGTTGTCCCAAAAGAGGTGAGGTTGCCCTAGAGCTCAAGGGCGGGACCACCTCTCTTCTAAAGGGGCTCCGCTCCCCTGTTCCCATGCAAATCTGTCCTCCAAACCTTTTTGAATGTGGACCGCCCATGGCTGTGCTGCCAGAACGCCCCCCATTCATTGCTGCAGAACATGGGGAGTGATCCCTTTCTCAGCTGCTGACCCAGCTTCCTTAGGGTTTGTTTTGTCGAGACTGTTTTCCCTTCAAATTGTGTTGAGAAATAGGAAGCCCTTTCTCTGCTGAGCTGCTCCCTTTGTAGCGTCCTGGGAGATGCTGGTCAATGGAGCTCAGTTGCCTGCTCTTCCTTTCATTGAGGTGGGGTTGCCTTTGTTCAGTTTGACTTCAGGGCCACAGAGCAATTTAAATCTCAGCTGAAACTCGGCAGACCAGGAGGCCCCAACTTTTCTCAGGAAAATGTGGAACCAGAGCACCCCGAATTCAAACCTGACTCCCTTAAAAGCTAGGTGACCTTTCTGGGACCCATTTCCTCCTCTAAAAAAAATGGAGATGGTAATGCTCACCCAGTGAGAAAGTTACAGGAGTTGTGAGAGTGCATGAAAGCCTTGAGTACATAATAAGTTTCAGCAAATGTTAACTCAAGTTTTTCACGTCTGAAGGAGGTGCCAAATTGATGGAGGGTTTATGAATGTTCTATTATTCTGTCTGCCTCTCTTTTCCCTTTTTGTCAAATCATTCCAATGGCCACCATGATTTTGTCTGATCTCTTGGTGTTTACAGAATTTTTAGTTGAAGAGCTAGCCTCGCTGAAATAGGCTTAGGATAATACCTTAGCAGAGATCATGCTGTGTTCACTAGCCGTGTACTTTTTCTCTTCCTGAATAAATGAGTTGACTTTGTTTCTAAGACTTCTTTGACCTTAAGTTAAAACTGCATCTCTTGGCTCTGGTTAGTGACATGTAGGCAGAAGGGACATAAGAAACTCTCACTCAGGCTTAGCCCTTAAAAACTTCCCAAGCAAACCTACAGTTCTCTGTTGCTTTGCCTCAGCAGCTATGCTGGAAGCATGTGTTGAGATGGTGGTATCAGAGTAAGGGAGAAATGCTTGTGTTGCTAAATCAGCAGGTGGAAGAGAGCCCCTTTACACTCTGCACAGGGCTTTTTACCCAAATCTTAGTGTGCTAAACCACAGAGATTTGAGGGTTTATTGTTTAATCCAACATAGCTTAGCCGTGGTCATCTCAACAAATATAGCAGTTCACTGATGAGTTAGTTTTTTTCCAGATTGATGAGCAAGGCCGACAGTTGGGGCCCTGTACCATTTTCACAACCACAGACCTATGTGTAAGAACATAGACACACATCAGTTATACCAGTCTGCTAATGAGTCTAATGATGCGGACTCCATGTGAAGATGTAGCATGGCTCTTCCTGGGACTTTTTCAAGAAATTTAATCCTAAACATTCTTGGGCTGTGCCATGCCCAGGGAGCCTGTGTCTTAACAGAAAAGTTGATGTCAACATGGGTTTTTCAAATTTGAAAAATGAAGAGGCCAGGAGCGAAGGGTGGATCTGGAGTCATGGGTGTGTTAAGTTACTGCTGAAGTCCTGATGACTTTCCACCTGTCTCCTGAGCATCTCACTTGATGTCTCAAACTTCCCTTCTCCAGATTAATACTTAATCACTTCCCCACTTTATACTTCCAACCACCACTTAAAAAACTGGGTCATCCTCTAGTGTTGTACCCCTATCTGCTACATTGCTCAAATCCCGGTGTTCCTCTCTTACCTCTAGTCAAGACCAATCTTGTTTAATCTGCCTCCTAAAGATTCCTTGAAAATCAAGGAGGTAATATGGCAACAGAAAAGATACCATTTTGATTTCCTAGAATTTCCCTACCCAAAGAGAGAAACTAGGATAGTAAAACAAAAACACCTATGGATAGGACCTTCAGCGTGACTGGATCACTCCAAGAGCCACAAAATGTGAACAGATGGAGTCAAACACAAACAGCAATAATGTCTACATGATATCAATTCTGTGGGATGAGATCAAGATGAAGGCAAAGGGAATTCTGAAGTGTGAGTACTAAGAAAACCAGAAAGCTCTAACATGTATTAGGAGAGGACTCTTTTGGGAATAGAAGCTTGATGGATCTATCTGAGAACATCAGTCAAAACTAGCAGGGATCTGTGTAGCCTTCACATCCTCGGTAAGAGGGGGAGGATTTCAGAAAGTTCGGGCAGAGGTATGGGCCCGTGAACTCCAGGGACTAACCCAGCTGAGGCTCCATTGTCAAAAAGAACTCCATGTGAAGGATAAATTAGTGGAAGCAGAATCCAAATTGAGCAGGACAGAGACACTAGAGGAAATGAAAGGAGAAATTTTGGATTAAGAGTGGGGGAAGTGGGCGGTGCCTGTGGCCCAGTGGGTAGGGCGCCCGCCTCATATACTGAAGGTGGTGGGTTTGAACCCGTCTCCAGCCAAACTGCAACAACAAGCAAAAAAGAGTGGGGGATGTGAATAAAGAATAATAATTTTAGAAAGTACTGTCTGTATAGCCATAGTTTTATTATTGTTTTTTTTGTAGAGACAAAGTCTCACTTTATCGCTCTCAGTAGAGTGCCATGGCATCACACAGCTCATAGCAACGTCAAACTCCTGGGCTTAGGTGATTCTCTTGCCTCAGCCTCCCGAGTAGCTGGGACTACAGGCACCTGCCACAATGCCCGGCTATTTTTTCTGTTTTGCAGTTTGGCCAAGGCCGGGTTTGAACCTGCCACCTTCAGTATATGGGGCTGACACCCTACTCGATGAGCCACAGGCGCCGCCCTGTATAGCTGTAGTTTTAAAGACTCTTTGATAATAACTAAAGAGGGAATCCTAGGCCTGCAAGTTTGGAAAATCTATTCTCATTCCTCTATGCAAGAAAATACCCTCCTAAGATTATAGGAAAATCCATCTCACCCACACATAAGAAGAAGATCGTGGTCAAATCCCATTCAAAGCTATTATAAGAAAAAGAATTATGAGGAGAATAGTGTTCCTAAATTAATGCTTTCCACAAAGGACAGAACCAGAAAACACTGGACAGCTGAAAGTTGATATTTCAAAACAAGCTAAAATAAATTAAGAAGCCAACAGATGATGTAAGACAAATAGCATAGATGAAATTGTTAGACAAAAAGAATATTCAAAAAGAGAGCTGACAGAAATGACAGCTTATAAAAGGACAAGTATTTCAGAAAATATAACTAAATAGAATGAATCAAGGAGTGAATAGGCACCATGGATATATCATAGGTCAATAGAGGAGGAAAAGAAAAAATAAAGTTGGAAAATGAACCAAGATTTTTAAAAGAATGTAAGAAAAATTGATAGGTCTAAAAGATGGACAAAGAAGGTCCAACATACATACAAGTGCCCAAAGAAGAAATCTAAAGCAATGGAAGAGAATAAATACTAAAAACAATAATTCAGGAATTTTTTTTTCTCCTGCAATAAAAAGAAAAGACTTGAACTTGCATCTTAAAAAAGGACACAATGAGCCTGGAAAAATCAATCCAGAATAGCCAGTATTAAGACCTGTTCCAGGCTCGGTGCCTGTAGCTCAGGGGTTAGGGCACCGGCCACATCCTCTGGGGCTGGTGGGTTCAAACCCTGCTAAGCAACAGTGACAACAACAACAAAACAATAGCTGGGAATTGTGGCAGGTGCCTGTAGTACCAGCTACTCAGGAGGCTGAGGCAAGAGAATTGCTTAAGCCCACGAGTTTGAGGTTGCTGTGAGCTGCAACACCACAGCACTCTACCGAGGGCAACATAATGAGAATCTGTCTCAACAAAAAAAAAAAAAAAAAAACTGTTCCAATAAAACTATTGGGCCTTAAAGAGGGAAGAAAAAGCCCATTGGATATCTAGACAAAGAGGATAAGTACTTAATAAGGGAAAACAAATTAGACTGGCATCAGACTTTTCTAGCAGCCCTTTGTGCCAGAAGTCAATTAAGCAACATATTCAAGATACCCAGGAAAAGAAAAAGAGAGCCAAAGTTTTATACACAGCTAAGTTGACTTTCAAATATGAAATCTACAGATCATATTTAATAGTGATCTGTATTTAAATTAAAGTATTATAAATATGCAATAACCCAGGATATATTATTTCCCATGAACTTTTCTAGAGGAACTTACTAGGGAACAATCTCCAGGTAACCAAACTATTTACAAAGGTACTTACATAAAGGTTAGGGATGAGCATTAAATTCATAGTCACTTATAAAATTCATACTAAATGATGGCTATATGAAGCCTGGCACAGTAGCATGTACCTGTAAGTCCCAGCTACTTGGGAAGCTGAGACTGGAGGATCACTTGAGGCCAGGAGTTCAAGGCTATGATCATACCTGTGAATAGACACTGTACTCTCCCTTGGGCAACCTTGCAAGATTCCATCTCTAAAACTAAATAAGGGAAGAAAGAAAGGCAAGGTATAATATTATATGTAACAGTTGTGTGAGCTAATAATGCAGATACAGTCCAAATATTAAAAATTAAAGGAAATGGCTCAGCGCCTATAGTTCAGTGGTTGCGGCCTAAGCACATACACCAGGGCTGGCCAGTTTGAGCCCAGCCTAGGCCTGCTAAACAACAATGACAACTACAAGAAAAAAAAAGTACAGCTGGGTGCTGTGGCGGGCACCTGTAGTCCCAGCTACTTGGGAGGTTGAGGCAAGAGAATAACTTAAGCCCAAGAGTTTGAGGTTGCTGTGAGCAGTGATGCCACAGCATTCTACCAAGGGCAACATAGTGAGACTCTGTCTAAAAAAAAAAAAAAAAAGATTAAAGGAAAATGGAGAGTGTGTATATGAAAAGTAGAATAAGTTCACAAATAGACTTATACATATTAACTTGAAGCACATGGATATTTCTTCAAATTAGATGTTAAGGGAAAGAGAAGGAAGAAAAATAGAGGCCACTAGCTAATTTCAGTATTTTTCATAGTAAGGAACCAACAGATAATGTCAAAAAGTGAAGGACAAAAGATATTGTATAAAAGTGCTGATTTACTTCTGACTATCAGAATAAAAAGGACAGATTTTCCACCACTGAGGTGGGGAGTAAAATGGATAAATAATTTGAGAACGTGTCTCCTTCTCACATGAATCTCTGGGCCCACTTGTCCTCTATCCTTTCTTTTACAATCTTGAAAGTTATGTCTCCTCCAGGCAGCCTTCTTTGATTGCCCCAGCACCAATTACTCTTCTCCCTCATCTATCTCTCCTAGGTCCTGGACGCCTTGTTTTGTGAATGTTTAATCTTGCCTGAGGACAGATGTGAAGTGCTATGTATAATTGTATGACTTCTTTCAGGGTTCGATACAGGGTTCTGTACACAAAAGGCATGCAATACATAATAAATGCAGTAATTCAGGATTGACCATAGGATTTAGGCTCATAACTTCTGAGTTTTTCTAAGGGCTGAATATTGCTATTAGTGAGAATTCTTTCAGTTTGAAGTGACAGCAATCTAATTCAAAGTGACTTAAGAAAAAGAGGAATTTAACTCTTTTTTAAACTAATTTCAGTCATGGCTGGATCCAACTCACGACACTAGTATCTATCTTATCTTTGCTCTGACCTCTGCCTTTCCGTGTGTTGGTTTCACTCTCAAGGAGAATCTTCCCTCATGGTAAGGGATGGCTCCCAGCAGTTATAAGCTTAACATCCCCCCACAAAACAACAGATGTCCCATTTTCAATAAACAGTGCAAGTGAAAGTCCCAGGATTGAATTTCATTGGCTTGCCCTGCATCATATGCTCATCCCTGAACCAATCACTGTGGCCAAGAGAAATGCACTGATAGGCCAGGCCTGAATCATGTGACTGTTGCTGACTCTAGCTCTGAGTGGGGAAGAGATGGCTTCCCAAAAGGAAAATTGAAGTCCTAACAAGGGGAGATTGATGGATGCTGAGCAGATAAAACTAGCAGATGTCCATTTTAGTGTTGACAGCTCAATGAGCAAACTGAAAGAAAAATTACCTGCAAGTGAAAGTCCTGGTTTTGGGGGCACATCCTCAGGGTGTGTGAACTGGAGCTCTGTGAGGCGTTTTCTAACTCACCGAGAGTTTATTTACCATGTTGGGGGAAAGGGGCCATTCTGCTGAATGATGGGGTCCAATGCAGACAGGAGCAGCTTTCTGCAAGTCTGGGGTTCATCTCACTCTGACCTGGACGCTCAGTCCGTGAGGCACTAACAAGTGTGGCAGACTCCAGGACTAGCATCTGATCCAGCACCGAGGATCTTGGTGAATTGCTCCTGTTTCCTGGGTCAGCAGCTGTACTGTTTTTTGCTTTGCCGTATGGTTTACTGGCCTTACACAATAGAAAAGGGAATTCACTGAGGCAATAAATGGGGAAACTGAGGCAAAACAGAAGGAATTAAAAGTACATCTATTTCTCTTCTGAAATCTTTAAGACTTTTTTTTTACCATTTGGATCCTTCCTATCAACGCTTAAGCATCCTTAACCTTTTATAATTTTCTAAAATTCTCCCTGAATTGGATTTACCTATATTTGCTTCCACCCTGTCTTCTACCTCCCCTTCATGCCAAAAAAAATTTGTTTATTTTGTTTTATTTTTTAATATTCCCTCTTTCCATTTCCTCCTATCCACATCCTGCAGGGCAGTCTGGTCTTCTGGCCTCTCATCCTCCACCCCCACCTCTTCCTCATGAAAGAACTCTCCCCAGGTCCTCATTTAGCTCCATAATTAAACCTGATGAGCCTGTGTTGGAAGAGAGAAAAAACGCAGTCATGTGTTAGTTCAGAAGCAGCAGGATAATCTTCAGTTTTAATAAGTATTTGCCAAATGATTTAACAAATTTGAGCAGATCCAGGCTACAGTGACTTGTACCATGTAATCAAATCCCTAAGAAAGAGGAACTGTAGGCACTTTTCCTGGAAAGGAGGCAGTTCTGAGGTCTAGTGAGCACTGGTGTTTTCTCTGAGTCTTTAAAGAGCTGCCGTGTGGACACAGATGTGATCTGGGTGACCCCAGTATGCGGAATCCAGGAAGGGAGCGTTCTTCATATTTTGTTAATGTGAGGGCAGAAAAAACTAGGTTATAATGTTGGCCTTTGTTAGGTGGAGTCCTTCTTACAGATGTGTCCGGCACCCAGGAAGTGTGCCATTCACCCTCATATTGTGCCTGTTACGTGGGAGCACAAATCCCCCCGCCTCCCTTGTTTCTTCACCTTTTAAGAAATTCTTTAATAGTCAAACCCTCTAAAGAAGAAAAAGTCTGGGTCAGTAGATAGCAAGGCCCCTGTCACTGGTAGTAATCAAGCAGAATAGAGTACTCAGAAAAGAGTACTATGCTGAGTGAGAAGTCACACTAGCGGACTTTGAGGCTGATTCCAAATCTGAAATTCTGTGACCAGTTAAGCACGCAGCTCTAGAGGAGAGCCTCCGCAGACTCAGGTCTGCCTCTTGCCAGCTCTGTGGTCTTGGGCACTCAACCTCTCTCATTCCTGCTCTCTTCACCTGTAAAAGGGGGCTGAATAACAGCACCTACTGCATAGAGTTGCTAGGAGAATTCAAGCGCAGTGATGCTGGGCACCGTGCCTGGACATCGGAGTGGTCAGTAAGGTTTGCTGTGTTTTGTATTTAGTGCCAAGCCCTGCTCTCCAGATTGTACTCGATGCCGAACCATGAGTCCCATCAGCTGTGTTTGGAGTTGAGCTGTGAATTTTCCTTAGTAACTTTAGAGGCTGGGCTCAAAAAGAGCCTGGGAGAAAGTGTTTGAAAAGCCGCTGTCATGGCTGTTGTGCTTGTGTGTATCAAGCTGTCCACAGAAGTCCCTGTCAAAGGGGAGGGTGGGACTAAGAAAGCCATTGCCTTATATATCATGGAGGAAATCTAAATGGGGAATGTATTTTGAAAGGTGATAAGGATTTGGTGAGCCTCCCTCAGCCTTCCCTTCCTCTCCCTGCCTGTCACCTCTGTGCTCAGCTCAGCCATGCAAATGCATCCCCCTGGACAGAGTCTTAGGACAGTGTTCTCATGGTCTTAATCACAGGAAACGAAAGCATTTGTCTGGCTTAAGCATGACTGACTTATAAGTAGGCAGTGGCCCTAGGGGCTTATACTCCTTATTGCATAAGTCCTTGCAACAGTCCTATCAAGAAAGTTCCTTCCCTACTTTGGGGATTAGGAAAACTAAACCTCAGAGAGGTGAAGTAACTTTTCCAAGGTCACACAGCTGAGGCCAGGGTCCTAAACATCCAAACTCTTGCTAGGCAGGGAGTTATTATCTTTAACCTCTAGCCAATTCTGAAATGAATTGAAAATATTTATATTTAATCAAGTGGTCCCCAAGAATAGAACTCCTTTAAAAAGTCATCCTGAGGAGGTTAGGAAGTTTGATTCATGAAACTTTTCCTCTGGGTAAGGCGCGGGCAGGGGATTTCAGAAACCAGGGCCACCCTCTCACCACACATCTGATTGTCTTCTCTTTATGCCAATGTCTTTGTGCCTTCCTACAGGTCTGGGTAGATGCTGGAACACAGATCTTTTTCTCCTATGCCATCTGCCTTGGCTGTCTGACTGCTCTGGGAAGTTATAACAATTATAACAACAACTGCTACAGGTGAGTATTTTCCTGGACCCTGCCTCTTCACCAAACCCCAAGAGCCCACCACACTGCCAGGTTAGTTTCTGTCCATCTGCCCACCTCGACCTCCTGTCCTAGAAGGAGATAGATGGGCTCTTTGTTGGGTGACCAGAGGAGCTGGGAAAATAGCAAATGAAATCAGAGTCCATTCCAGGCTCCAAAGCACATCCACTCTGGAATCTCATTCAGGTTTCGGTGCCACCATGGATGGTAAAGATTTATCCCAGCATGGATAAGTGACTCGCACAAGGTCACACAGCTAGTCAGTACTCAGAGGGCCTTGTCCTTCTACCTCCTATTCAGAAATCTGCTGCTTCTCCCTTCTTACTTGACTGTAAGTCTTCTCCTGTCACCCCTGGAGTGGCCAGTGACCCACGTTGCCCATCAGTCTAACCGGCCTCCCTGACTTCCTGCAGCTGACCACTCTGGGGCTGGGAGGCGGTCCAGGGAATTCTAGGCTGTCGGACCCATGGCTGCCTGGCTTCTCTTAGCTGCTGTCTGTATTCTGCAGTGAGGCTGAGACCTGCAGAAGGCAGGGGACATGCCCAAGGTCACCCACGAGCACACAGCGGAAGCAGTGGTCTAGCATGATGGTCTGTTGAAGTCTCTGTACCCTTGAGCTCCGTACATGACAGGTGATATTTCCTGGATGGATGGACAGGGCCTCTCTTCCTTAGAGTCTAAGACACGGGGAGGGAACATTTACATGTTGGGATACTGCGTTAATTTAGCTGTAATCAAATGAGGCTACACTCCAGAAACTTCAATTAGATATACTTAAACATGTGTATTATTTTGTAAAAATCTATGTGCTTAATAATTTCAAAAAGGAAACTATGAATTTTAACATTAACTAACCTTTGTTGTGTCTGCTTTTTATTGGAAGCATCTGAATATTGGTTGCAGCAGGCAGGTCCACAGTTTCACTTAATTCCCTAGTTGGGCATCAGGCCTTTGTGACCTTAAGGCTGTCTTGATTTGGGTGTGGTAGGAGAATGTAGATTCTCAACCATAAGTTGTTGAAAAACAGGAAAGTATTTTGGGCATGTTGCCCAAAGCATGGGTATTCCACTGCGTTTTTCCATATTTCAACTGGATCTTTCTTAGCCTCAAAAATGACTTCAAAATGTCATCTACTGAGAGCTCAGTCAATTCCATCTGTAGTTCTTTAGATGCCTTGGTACTATCAACTAGGTGAGACTGACATGCTGATTTGAGTGTGATGTCATGATTCTCAAAACCTTTCATTGTATTCTCCAACTAATAAGTCTGTAACAGCTGCACATTCTTCAAACGATCCACATATATCATCCTGCTCATCAGTGACCTTCACTAACTGGGGAAAGCGATCTAAAACTTCCTTTCGAAGAAAAAGTATTTTGAGAAAAGACAGCTGTTTTCAAAGCGCTCAGATTTTTAGGCCACATGTCACGTATAGGTTTAGTTTTATCTTACAAAGAAATAATCCAAGTTGTCTTGATTTGACAAGAATCACACAGAAATGCTGCATTCCTATCTTCTTTCAATAATTCACACTGCTGATTTTGTTCTTCATAAAATTTAACTATCTGTTCTCCCCAGGATAAAATTTTGGCTAACACCTGTCATCGCGATAGCCACCACACTTTAGAAGGGTGCGACAAACCCACACTGAATACCTCATTGTTCCACTTCAGCATGTTGTGAATCTGTTGATGCCATGTTGCCTGTGCCGGAACATAGTTCACAATACTTACAACTTCTTGCAAAGTGTCACTTAAAATAGTAGCTTTAGCAGGGAGATTTTGCTGGTGTAAGACACAACGAAAAGAAATGAGATCATCTGGATCTGTTAATGCCTCTTTTATCTATGCAATATGTCCTTCATGTTTTCCTGTCAAGGAAGGTGCACCATCTGTATATACCCTCACTAAATTTACCAAATTCAGTCTAACTTCATGACATTTATCTTGAAAGTTGTTGAAGATATCTATTCCCCATATTCTGTTTGCAAGAGTTCACAAATCAAGTAGCTCTACATAGCAAAGAAAATCTTCGGTTATGAGCCAAATGAAGTATAAAACTTGTGCTGAGATAGTGGTATCAGTTGATTCATGCAAAGCAGTTGCATAATATATGCTTTCCTTCTTGAAGTATTGCATGAAATTGTTAAGTTGAAGGCTAATTCATGCTGCTGATCAGTTATGGTTCTTGAAAGAGGCAGTTGTTCATACTTGGAAACATTAATGGGGCTAAGCATCCTACAACTTGAACAATCCATTCTTTTGCAATTTCTGCATTACTGAATGGCTTCCATTTTTCCCAAGTATATAAGCTGCTTTATAAATTGCTTGGGTAACATTGTTTTCAGGTCTTATTGCTGCTTGAAATAATTATCTTTACCTTTGCTTTTCATCTTTTAATCTCTGCAGTATCACCTTTTACACCCTTTCCTCTAATTTAAAATATTTGTGGTCCTTCTGAGTGCTGTAATGCTGATGATCATTGAATTCCTTTAATGTTGATATTGCCGTATCACATACCAAGCAAATCATCTTATATTTAGCAGAAACAAGATAATATTGCAACTCCCAATGCTCATTTAAAAATCTGTTGTCTTCCTTCAGTATTTTCTTGGTCTTCTTTGGCATCATGACCTATTAAAAACATTCTGTTTATTAAACAATTAAAAAATATTGTTGATCTGTGCAACTATTCACAAATTCCACTTCAAATAGAAATACAGTGCAGTGTTGTCAAAAGCTGATAACAGACTAAAATACTTGACTCCCATATACTCTCTCCAACCAGCCTTGAGCAATAGCAGTGCCAATCAGGCTGGGGTAAGTTAGAACGAAATCATGAGTGTAGCAGCTGTCAATTTAGCCCTAATGGTTTCCTAATGTTCTAATGGTGCCGGTCAATTTGGAAGGATTATTTCACTGAAACTTATTTTATTCTTTAGTATTTTTTTTAATTTCAGATTAATATGAAGGCACAAATGTTTAGGTTGCATTTTATTTATTTATTTATTTATTTTTGGTCACCCTAGGTAGACTGCTGTGGTGTCATCACAGCTCCTGACAACCTCAGTCTCTTGGGCTCAAGCGATCCTTTTGCCTCAGCCTCCCAAGTAGCTGGGACCACAGGCATGTGTCACTATGCTCATCTAGTTTTTCTACTTTTAGTAGAGATGGGGTCTGGCTTTTGCTCAGGCTGGTCTCAAACTCCTGAGCTCAAGCAATCCACCCACCTCAGCCTTCCAGAGTGCTGGGATTACAGGCCTGATTGTTTTCATTTCTAAGGTAAAGTTCAAATTGTAATTGAGCCCTTCACCCAGGGAGCGTGCTGAACACCCTCACATTGTGCACACTAGGTAAGACCCACCAATCATCCTCTCTCCTCTCTTCCCTCTCCCCCTTTTCCCTCCTCTTCTTCCTGTCCTCTTGCCCCACCTAGACTATATTTGCCTTTTTTCATTCATGTAGGTGTGTAGTTGTTTACATATTGGTTTCATACTAGTATTGAGCACATTGGATACTTTTTTTCCATTCTCAAGATACATTACTAAGAACAATGTGTTTCAGCTCCATCTAGGTAAACACAAAAGAGGTAAAGAAAGTGTCCATCTATTCTTATGGCTGCATAGTACTCTCTGTTATACACATACCACAGTTTGTTCTTTTGTATTTTAAATACATTCAGTTTAAAAAGAAAATTTAAAAAACCCAAAATATATTATTAAAAATTAAAGGATTCTATAAAATTTGGATTCAGTCAAAAGGTGACACTTAAGGACCTAGAAGACCACATGTGGCCTTAAGGCTACAGGTTCTACACCCCTGGTCCAAGAGCTTCTTTTTGTTTTTTCTTTTTTAAGAGACAGAGTCTCACTTTATCACCTTCAGTAGAGTGCCGTGGCATCACACAGCTCACAGCAACCTCCAATTCCTGGGCTTAGGTGATTCTCTTGTCTCAGCCTCCCGAGTAGCTGGGACCACAGATGCCCACCACAACGCCCGGCTATTTTTTTCGTTGTTGCAGTTCACCGGGGCTGGGTTTGAACCCGCCACCCTCGGTATATGGGGCTGGCGCCTTACTGACTGAGCCACAGGCGCCGCCCCCAAGAGCTTCTTAATCGGGAATAAAGTCATGGAATAATAACAGATCACAGATTATTTGATCAAGCAAGGCATTTTTAAACAAATGATTCTGAGATGAGAAATACATTACATTCTTATACCTTATCACATATATTCACCATAAAAAGTGACAGATTGATTAAAGAGTTAAATATTTTTAAAGGAAACTGTTCTATAACTAGGAGTAAAATATTGATTCCAGAATGAAAAAAAAATGTAGAACACATAAAAAATAATTAAAGAAATCTAAGTGACGAATTGGTCCACATAAAAATCTAGAACTTCTACTTTTCTAGAAAGAAACTCAGAAAACTATTCAAAATAGCCACTTCTATAGGGTGGGACTGGGGAGACAGAGAAGGGCTTCTTCCCACCTGTGCCTTCTGTATAATTTAAATGGGTTTTTTGTTTTGTTTTGTTTTCCCTCTGAGAACATATTTCTTTCATAATTAAAAAAATCAGGTTAATATGAATATCATCTACACACTTTATCTGTAAGTGAACTATGAAAATAATCTATAAAATTAAAGGGCATAGTAACAGTATATACTACATGGGGCTTATTATAACCATAATATGTAATGAATACAAACAGATCAATATGGAAAACACTAAAACACCAATAGAAAAATAAGCAATATGATCTTAAAATAATGAGATCGTTTTTCTCAAGTAGCAATTTGGCAGTGGTATAAAACTGAATCCTGTTCCTCATAGGCAAGGGTACGTGGAAGGGTCATTTCACACTCGCCTGGTGGGATGGAAACTTGGAACTAACAAGCATATCATTTGGTCATTGTGTGGCTCAGGTAGCATCATCCATTTGTGATAACTTTTGTGAATGGTAAGGTCCCACCCTCATTATCCCCATCTTTGAGAAAGGAAAAGGGAGGCTCGTGGAGGTAGTCTCCAGCTAGATGTGGCAGAGTCAGCTCTGGCCAAGGTCTCTCGGTCTCCATCTGGGCTGTCTGTTACCTCCTTCCCAGAAGCTGGCTCAGATCAATTCATTAACTCACTTGTTAAGTCAGCAGTGTTTATTGTGTGCCTACTGAGCGGGAAGCATCTGGACCATGGGAGAGCCAGACAGCACAGTCTGTAGAGATCATGATTGGGGAAACCGAGGCATTGAGGAAGTCACACGGGTGCGTCCAACATGCTGAGAAGAAAAGCTATTGTAGAATCCACTGGGTCATTGGACGGCGAGTTCTGTTGTGTGGGGGATCTTTGAACAAGAAGTAATTGGGTATCGCTGGATGACAAAAAGATGCTTTAGAAAGGTGGACGGGAAGGCCAGGCTGCCGTAAGGAAGCTTCCAGGCTCTTACAGAGGATGTGGGTCTGGGCCATGATAGGTAAAGCACTTTGTCGGCCTCAGTACAGAATCTTAACCGTGGACAGGGAGAGAGGCACCTGGAGAGGAAGAGGAGTGCGAGCGAGCAGCCTCCCGGTCTGGGCTGAGTCTGATTCCCGGCCCTGGATACTGCGGAGGGATGCTGTCCGCATAGGGGGCCCTCCTGGCTGGGAACTACAGAAATCACTTGGTCTCTACCGCCTTGAGCCGGGGTGTCCGCACTCTGAGGACACAGGATGGTCTTGTTCTCCACCGTACCCCTCACACATAGTTCAGTGCTGGCTTACGGCAAAGGAGTGAAAGGACCTGCCCTGTTATGCAAATGAGCGGACAGTGGCTGTGGAGGTTGTCACTTTCTTGTGTTCACATTGCCATTGCCGGTGATGGGGTACGGCTCTTTGCCCGAGTCTTCCCGGCTCCTACACCCTGATTCCTGACTGGTAAGGATGGCCAGTTCTTTCCCAAGCCCTGAGCTTGAAGGACTTGGCCCGTGTCTGGAGGCAGTGGCAGCTTTGGGCCCTGCTGAGTGCACGGGGGTGTGTGCTGGCCTCTGTGGATCCCGTCTGTGCTCCCACCCGACAGGCAGGGTTTGATTCCCTCTCTCCCATCAGCAGAAGAAAGCAAATCCCCTAGGTGACACTGCAAAATCAAAAGGTTCGTTTTATTTCCGCTTCCAAATTGTTCCACAAGCGGGTCTTCCTAACGCAGAGTAAATTAGTACCCTCTCTGCTGACAGCATAATAGCTTCTGGAGGTCTTAAAAGCCCAGCTCAGCTCCTGCTGACTTCAAAGCACTGTTACATAAGCCTTTCACCTAGACATGGCAACGGGGGAGGAATTAGAGGGACAGGCACAGAGCGAACTAGGCTGGGAAAATCCTCCCTTAGAAGACACGCTGCTAAGCTGCTTCTGCTTGAAGATGTGGGTGGTCCAGGGTCTGGGGAGGAGGGGAAGGTCACGGGGCTGCAAGGGACCTCAGGTACATCCCTCCCTCTGTCTCTCCGTGGTGGGAGAAGTCACTCATGAGGCCTCTGCAGGAATATGGGACGAGGGACATTTGTTTTTCAACACCCATACGGATGCTCAGAGATAAATTTCAAAAGTTGGGGGATTTGGAAGTCCTGATTCTTAGGGTGTCTCATTTTTGTTTAGCGCCTAGAAGGATCATGGGCTTTGGTGTCTGAGACAACTGGATTGACATTCCCCATTCACTAACTGACCATGCCACCTTGAGAATGCTACTTGCTTCCCCTAAGCACGAGGATTCAGTGACATGTAGCACAGGGCCTGGCATACTGCAGCTTCTTAAACCATGATATAGGGCAGTTCCAGAATATAGATGTGGAGAAAATGCTTCCCTCCTCCAAATCGCCTCATTTCTCAGTGTTTGGCCAGTCAGGGCCATTGTGCTTCAGACTTCAGGGAATAGGCATAGGAGCAGATTTATACTAACTTAGGAATAACTCTGCTGTTACCTGGGCTAAGCTAAATTTCCTTTTGAACAGCAGTTCAATCCGGCTTGTAGATAAAGTCGTCAGGTCTGTCAGGCCAGCCAGCATTCACAGTGACAGAAGAGTTCTTTTACCAGGACCTGTATCACTCACCCACTGTCACAGTAATGCTGCATAACGAACATCCCCAGCACCCAGGGCCTGACCACAACAAGAGTTCGATTTTATTGCTCACAAGCTTTCTGGTCAGCTGGGGGGCTCTCCTTCAGGCTGTGGGTTGGGTAGGTTTGGGTCCAGGGTCCAGACCAGCCTGAGATCTGCTCCGCTTATGTATATTCTGGGGGACAGCAGCATCCCTGGGGAAATTCTCATTAAAAATCACAGCAATGATAATGGACAAGTCCAATCATGCGAGCACATCTTAAGCCTCTCTGTCACATTTGCTAAAAATCTTCTTATCCAGAACAAGTCTTGTGGCTAAGCCCAAAGTCCATGGGGTAGGGAGATATATGCAATCCTAAAGAAGAAGGTCAGGGGAGTAACTACTTGCTGAAAAATATTATCATTTTGATCTATGCAGAGTCCAAGAGGCTCTGTTATCCAAGCATGTTGTCTTAGAGCCAGTGAGATGTGGTTCAGAGAGAAGATATTCAAGGAGAATTGGGACCCAGGGCTTCTGACCTGCAGCCCAATGCTGTCTCCATTATGCCCTTGATTCCTAGGGCCTTCTCAAGACAACAAACATTGTGTTATAGTCACCAACAACATTAGTAACCTTTGGTTGCATTATAGAAAGCATTGTGTCAGGAAAAGAGGTGGTGAGAGTCCTGGTCATAGAATTTTTGAGTCTAGTCCTGAATGTGATAATTGAAGAGGGGTTGGACATGCTGGAGTGTATTACAGATTGTGAACAAGGCCAGCTCACCACCCACAGGGATGAGGCTGAGGCCACCTGGGAGGCCACCTTGGATGAGGTCACCTGGGAGCCCCATCTGTATAAATTGAGGGTACTGACATGACGAAATCTCAAGTCTAGGCACCGCAGAGGCTGAGATCCCAAGGGGCTGATTCCCTGATTTGGCAATGTGAGGATGCTAAGCCCGAGGTAGGAGGGCCTGGAACTTGAAGGTACCATCTTTATCTCGACGGAGCTCCATCATTCATAGTCTGTTTCTCCTGGGTCTTGGCTTTAGGCTGGTGAGTCTCTCCCAAGAGCAGGGGACAGTCACTGCCTTATTAATTCTCTCCATATGGGGTTCTGACCTGGAAGGAGCTGCCCTTCACAGCAGCAGTCAGGGATTGAGCAATGAGGTCTGGCAAGCGCTGCTCTCATAAACAGCTTGGTTGGAACACCTGAGGCTGCTGAGCGCTTCAGGTGTGAGGCCCGTGGTTGCTCCCCTGGCTGAGAAGCAGCCTTTTCGCACTCAGAGGCTTCCTCTACCCTTCTTCCTAGGAGCTCCCAGGAATAGCGTCCTCTCTTGCTTTCCCTGACTTTCTCTCCCACCAGGGATCGGGAGGAGTGTTGGTCTATCTCCAAGTATTTTCTCACTAGCTCTGAATTTTCCTACACGCTGGCCTTCTTTCCTTGCCACCCCCACTCTGAGCTTTTGGTCTGTGACTTACCTTATCTCCTGGCAATGCAGGAGAAGCTGTGTGACTGTGGGCCAATCTCCTACCCCTTCTAAACCAGAAATGCTCCATCAGGAAAATGGGGCTGTCAGTGCCCCAGGACAGCCGTGACTGTGCATTCAGAGAACGTGTGGCTGTCCTGCCCACCTTGACCCAGTGCCACCTGTGCTTCCCTGCAGAGACTGCATCATGCTCTGTTGCCTGAACAGCGGCACCAGCTTCGTGGCCGGGTTTGCCATCTTCTCGGTCCTGGGCTTCATGGCATACGAGCAGGGTGTGCCCATTGCCGAGGTGGCAGAGTCAGGTAAGTTTGCCAAGGGTGGAGATGGACAAGGCCAGGGTGGGCGAGGGACGCCCCCGGTGGTGACTGTAGTGAAAACATGATCTTCCTCTCAGCCCCTTCACCACCTCTTTTCAGGTCTCAGGAAGTAGCCCCACCATCCGTCCATAATCCAGGAATCACCTGGAAGGGACACCTCCTCCCTCCTGAACCCAGGGTGTCCTCAAGTCCTGTCAGTTCTGACTCCCCCTGGCTCCAGCCTGTCTCCCCACTAGGCTGGGCCGCCATGATCATCCCCGTCACCCAGGCGGCTACCGGAACCTCTGCTATTGTCCCTTCCGTTCTACTTTACCCTGCAGAGTGACGTTTTCCAACACACAAATCTGAACCTGTTCTCCCCTGATGCTGAGCCTTTCTTGGCCTCTCATAGTGCTGGGCTCTTAGTGTAACCACAAAGCCCGACACTGCCCCACTCCTGCGGCCTCACCAGCCCCCCCACCCACCTCACACGGCCCCGCCACAGTGGTTTGTTTTACTTTTGTGACATACCTCACTTCCTTCACTCAGGGCCTTAGCTGGTCCCTCTTCTTGGAGAGCTTCTTTTTCCTTCTTTCCCAGTTCCAGGCATGGAACCCCCGTGAGTGAGATAGCCTTCGGTGCAGATGGACATGGGGTTATATCACACCCACCAACGGCAGAGTTATCATTGCTGAGCTGATTGTGCAAAATGATGAAAAACTCTTCTCTTGATTTCCATGGTGCTTGAATTTGTGGGAAATTCCATGTGTATGAAAAAGTACAAAAATAGATTTGGTTTACTGACAAATAATAGGATTCTAACCTCAGATAAGTATAAATAGGTTTTTTACCTACAGGCATGTCCAGCAGGACGGTTAGCTGGGAGCAGCCACTCAGGTGTCTGGCTTCCATCTGCCCAAGGCCCATTCTGCCCCCATTCCTCAGGACAGCCCTTCCCTCTCGATCCGCTGTTTGTGTTTGGTGTGCACAGTCAGGGAGGCGCCCCTCTGCCCCACCGAAAGAGGAAGCTGGTTACCGAGCTCTGCTGCATGACTGCTCAGGCTCCACTGTCCTCTTGATCATGTTTATCAGAGATACAGATGATCCTTGCTGAAATCAGGAGTTCAGAGCTGGACCACAGGATTTACTCCAATCACATCACTTGGTGTCTACTCAAGGAATAGAAACTGTCTCTCAGGTCATCTCATGTGACCTTTAGCACAGCCCTGTACAGTTGTACTTTTTCTATCCCCATTTTACAGATGAAAAAACTGAGGCTCAGATTGGTGAGATCATTTACCTAAGGTCACACAGGCTGGCAATGACAGAGCTGGGACTTAACCCAGGCTGTCTGGCCTTTGAGCTCATTCTGTGACCATTCCATCCCACTGTGGCCAGAGTGCCTGGCACTTCACAAAATATCCCTGCATCTTCCTTGCCATTCACAGGGCAGCCCTATGAAGGGGAGTTGTTACCTTTCCTGTAGTAGCTTTACTTTCTCTTGAAAATCCTTTTCTACTTCTATAAAATGAATGTCCTAATTCCACCCAACAGTGTTGAGACAGTGTATCTATAGCACTGTTTTCGTTATTTTTGTCATTACTTCCATTGCATAGGTAAATCTCAGAGAGGAGTCATAGAAAGAAAAAGAGTTAACTAAAAATAATTTTGTTGGTATTTTTCTTATTTAAAACCAAAAGCATAGGCATTGTAGAAAAATAAACAAATTTTAATAATGGAAAAGAAGTTCAATCCAGTACAACGCTTTGGGGTTACCCTGGTAGGATTTTTCATGCGTATGTAGCTATAAGTGTGGTGATCAAAACTAGGTCATAATATCCTTGGTGTCACGTAGGCTGAATTTTTCCATTTACAAGAAAGCATGCAGAGCTTACTCCTTAGTAAAAGGAGATCTCCATCATGAGTTTTAATGGCTGTATGGAATTCCACTGGATGGATGTGCCATAATTGATTTACTCTGTCCTGGTCATCAGGACTTAGGTTAGTTTTTTTTGTGCACTACCTCATGAAATCCTCATGGCACCTTTGCAAAGCAGGCTTTATCAGGGCCTGTACTTACAGGCCGTACAGACTGTGCCCAGCCCAACTCCAGCAAATACTATGCACACAACAGCTCTGAGCTTTATAGTGCCCATTACAGATGAGGATCCTGCAGTTCAGGGAGGTGATGTGGTTTGCCCAAGATCACACAGCTCATAAGTAGTGCAGCCTGGATCTGGCTTCTGCCTCTCTTTCTTGTATTGCTCCTGGTGCCCAAGCAAGAAAGCCTATTCTGTGCCCCTGGTTGGGGGTGTAGATCAGACCAAGAACCTCTTTAAGAGTCTGCCGTTTGGAGAAAATGCAAATTGCAACTAAATCTGTAGCTACCTCACCTTTCTCAGAAGGACCTGAGCTCATTTTCTGAGGAATGATTTTTGGAACATATTTAATTAAATCCCAGAACGTTCAGTGGGACATCCCAGCACACTTTAGAGACTGAGCCAGAAGGTCAGAAGGTGCTTCTTGCAGGGTTCAGATTTTGCCCTCTTCTAAGCCCATGCCCAAGATTTGTTGACCTTTCCTGAAAGCTCGCCTGTTTCTCTGATACTTTTACAATCAGGGTGCTCTCTCCTGGAGTAGAAATTTTACATAGCTTTTAGTTGAGTCTTGCCTTTTAAATCCAGTCTGATAATCTGTGCCTTTTAACTGAAGTATTTTGTCTACATGCATTTTGTAATTATTGATATATAATTAGGTTTTGAAGTCTGTTTTAAGGCAGAAAATATCAAAATAATAATAAGAAATGGGAAGTCTCAGTTGTGTGGAGTAAGTGCAAAGTGATATATTATTAACCCTAGGTAGATGTTGATAAATAGCAATGTATATTTTTGGTCTAACTGCTCAGAATATAATAAAAAGAGTAGAGCTAAAAAGCCAATAGAGGAAATAAAATTGTTTGTTAAAAATATTGATCAGCCCAAAATAATGCAGGGAAAGCACAATGGAGCAAAAGTAAGCAAAAACAGAAATCCAAAAAGAAAACAAATTCAAAACAGTGGTCTTAAAACCAACCATATTGATAATTACATTAAATGTAAACAGAACAAACCCCTTTATTTAAAGGCAGAGATTATCAGACTGGATTAAAATAATAAACAAGACCCAACCCTAAGATGTCTAAAAGAGATATACTTTAAATTTTAAGACACAATTAAATAAAGCATAAAAGAATAAGAAAAGGTATATTGTACAAACAATAAGCATAAGAAAACTGGCTTGGCTATATTAGTATTAAACAGAGTAGATGTCAAGTCAAGGAGTACTACTGGAGATAAAGAGGGACACTTTATAATTATCAAATAGGCAATTCACTGGAAAGACATAACGATGTGTTCGTACCGGATAACAGAGATTTGAAACACTTGAACTTAGAACTGACAGAACTAAAGGGGAAAGTAGACAAACATACTTGAAGATTTTAGCACCCCTTTCTCACTAATGATAAAACAACTGTATAAAATATTGATAAAGACATAAAGCCTGAACGACTACTACCACATTAACTTAATTGATATTTGTAAAACTTGGCACCTAATAACTGTAGAGGACAATTCTTTTCAAATAGACATGGGAAGTTCACCAAGATAGACCGTACACTAAGCTATAAAATAAGTCTCAAATATTTAAAGAGGTTGAAATTATGTAGTATTCAAAGTATGTTCTCTACTACTGAATTAATTAGATATCCATAGCAATATGATATCTAGAAAATCCCCAAGTGTGTGTAAATTAAGCAATTCACTTCTAAATATCCCAGAGTTCAAAGAAGAAAGTATTTCAAACTTAATGGTAATGAAAATACAACATATCAAAATTTGTGTGATGTAGTTTAAGTACTTCAAGGAAAATTTGTAACCTTAAATGTCTATATTAGAAAAAAGGTTTAAAATTTTAAATCTGATTTTCTATCTTCAGATGCTAAAAAGGAAGTAAAATTAAACCCACAATAAATAGAAGCAAAGAGATAATAGAAGTAAGACATAAAAACAATAGGAAATATTTTAAAACCCAAAATTTGATCTTAGAGAAGATGAACCAAATTAATAATCCCTTAGCAATACTAATCAAGAAAAAAATTAGGAAACATATAACTAATATCAGGAATGAAAAAGATGATATGTCTACATATTCTATAGACATTAAAATTAAGAATAAGAGAATATTATATCAAGTTAATACATTTGATAATGTAGGTTATATGGGGAAAAAATTACTTAAAAATTAATTTATCCAGACTGACTCAGGAAGAAATTGAAAAGATGAATAGCTCTTTATCTTTTAAAGAAATTGATTTTATTATTAAAAAGCTTTTCACCAGAAAACTCCTGGCCCTGATGGTTTTACTGGTGAATTCTATCTGACATTTTTGAAATACGAAAGATATGAAAAATTATGGAAGAATAATATGAAAGACCCGTTAATCTTATATAAACTTTTTAAAACTTAGAAGAGGGAAGATTTCTGAGTATCTGAGAATAATGACAACTGTATGACTACTTATCTCTCAAAATTTTCTTCCCAAATAGTAAGAAAAAAAAATAAGAAAGTAAAAGTATATACAAAATCATGCTGCCTCCTTGAAAATTAAAAAATGTTAAAACTATAAATAACTGATGAAACAAAAAGGAAAATCACGAAATCCCAAGGCATAATTTTTCAAGCTACTGCTCACAATGGCACAGCTGCAAGGCTTTGTGGTGAGCAAAGGTAGGCTGATAAAAACCGTGGGGAAGACAGGTGAGAAAGACAAGCAGAGGATTCTAAGGCTGATTTGGAGGAATCACCAGATCAAATCTCCTGTAAGTATGAAACTATTGGAAAGGATCCAAGGCAGGTCCTGTAGCAGGGACTATAGAAAAGGGATTTAAAATATGTGTTATTTAAGGGTAAAAGATCCACTTAGAGTGGTAGGTATCTGGTCTGTTTTAAAAGTGGCATCATTTGAAACACATAGCTTCTAGGAGAGGAAAAAGTTCAAAAAAGAAAAGAGGAGCACCCTTTGACAATTAGGTGGTGAAGGGAAAACAGAGGGGGAAAAAAGACAAGATGTAAATTTCTTTAAAACAAAAAAGAACCATAAGATAAAAGGTGGAGAGCTCACTCTTCCACCAGTTGGGAGAAGTACTGCTCCTTCTAAGTACATGAGCTTTACTGATGGAAGAGGGCACTGTTAAGCTATGAATATTATAAAATACCCAACAACATAAAATGAACTTGACTTTGAGAAAGATCAAAGTCCATACAAGCTATTGCAGAAAGTTAGGAATAGAAATTTCCCACCATGCTTCTTGCCTAAAAACCAATTACGAAGTAGGTAAAAAATGTAAGTCAACAGGTCAACAGAATTAAATAGACTCAAACAAAAATCTGAAGATGTGAAGCAAATACCTTGAACCAGAAATTCAAAACTAACAGATGGCAGAGAGTGGAGAGGAGCAGAAAAAAATTAAAGAGAGTTGATTAAACTCAGGGGTGGGAGGAAAGAAAGACAAAATTAACTCAGAAATGAAGACTAAATTACAAGGTGTCCAATGGAAAGCAGTCTAAACAAGGGACATTGAAGAAAGGTAGAAAAACAAGTGAATGAAAATGAAGTAAAGATGAATAGGATTTCCACATAAAAAGTAGACAAAGTTATTGAGAGACTACCCCACTAGAAAACACCATGCTCAGACAGTTTTGCAGAGGAATTCTACCAAACCTTCAAGGACTAGTACTCTAAATTATTCCAGAGCTTTAAACAGGAAAGAAAACCTCCTCAATCGTTTTATGAAGCATATATAACATTGATACCTAAACCTGAGAAAGACAATACAAAGAACAAGTACTACTAAGACCAATATCACTCATGCATATTGAGGTAAAAATACTAAGTAAAGTATCAGCAAACAGAATCCAATATCACAATAAGAGGGTAATATACCATGACCAAGTAGGATGGAGCCCAGGAATAATGCAAAGTTGGTTTACTGCTAGGAAATCCATTATTATCATACACTGTATTAATATATCTACATCTGGAAAAAATCCTTTGGCAAAATTTAGCACCCGTTTACAACATAAAATAATCAAGAAAGTAGAAATTAAGATCTGTAAATGGTGTGCATACGTGTGTTTGTAAAAGCTTAAAGAGAAAATATTTATAGTATCCTATTCATCTTGTGAGACAGAAGGGGATATGAAAACACATGTCCATTTGTTTGTACAAAAGATAGAAAGGGATAGATGAGAAACAAAGGAGAATGTTTACCTTCAAGGTTGGGTGGAAAGGGGGTGAAAAGAGGGGAGAAAGGATGAGGAGGAGGCAGCAATTCTCCAAGCGTATCTTTATTATTAGTTTTGACTCTGGGTAGTGTTTCACGTACCTTGCAAAAGAAATAAACAGTTGCTTTTTGGAGTGGAACCCAACATGGAATGCAAACAGTAACCAACAAGGCCAACTGTACACGAATGGATAATGTAACCACCACAAAGAGAATAGGGAAGAAAAGATTTATCAATGTAAGTCGGGGAAACAGGGTTTTCTCTTCATACTGAACTAAGGCTAACAACAGAATCACTGTACTCAAATTCGTACGGGGGTATGCATGGGGAATTCTGCAAGAATTACATGTGTAAGTCAGGATTGAACAAATAGGTAAATGATAATTATAGTCAGATTTTTCACTTTCCCAGGAAGAAGTTATAAATCAGAAAAGTGGAGATGCTTAAATGAACTATAATGAAATTGTACGTATCAGTATATGTGTATTAAATAAAGTCATGGTTTTCATATGTATATAGATATAGAAATATATGTGTACACGTGTTCAAGGGTAAATATACCTCTGTGTGCTGAGAGGGCCTACAAGCAGTAATACTCCACAGTTATGAGCACACCAGTGCACAGATGTTGGTTTCTAAACAACATTCTTTCTCCAATAAAAGAAACCAGGGCTCCCTAGGGAAGGAGTTGCTCCCAGTGCTAGAACAGGACAAGACGAAGCTAGAAATATTTTTCTGGTGCCAAAAACAATGAGGATGTCCTCAAAAAAAGGGCAGAGGTATGTCGCAAAAGACACAGGAATCAATCCAAAGGCACTCCCAATGGCCACAGCTGCAACAATTTGAACAGCAAAAATAATGATAGTATTGGATTATGACCCATAGGATATAGACCTAGGATTCTATGCTGATATAAATAAATAATTGAATAAATAAATAAATGGGGTAAAAAAAACAGCTATTCCTTACAGAATAATTCTAATTAATAACTGTAGAAGAAATGGGGGAAATACCAAATCACCATTAGGCAAACACCACTGTAATACGTTGTAATGGTCATAGGCAAGAGCCACAAATAGATTTTAAAATCAGGAGGTAGAAAACAGGATTGTTCCGTGATCTTAATGTATTTCCTCTCCCAAGATATTTAACAATTAAAGAGAGAAAAAAGATTAACTTTATAGTGGAGAAAGCTGTCAGATACCATCATAACCTTGACCTTAAGTCATCAAGGTAAATATCACCAGTAATAAGACTGACTAATGTATACTCCTGATACGATACTCTGAGAAGGACACAACATCACTTCTGTGGTTTTTTAGCAAAAAAAAAAATGCATAGCCTCAGTCAAATCGCGAGACAACTTCAGACAAACCCACACTGAAAGGCATTCTTCTGCAAAAAATGGCCAGTACTCAACAAAACTGACTCGTTTGTGAAAGACAAGAACAACAGGAATGGGCAGAGCCTGGGGAAGATTGAGAAGATACAACCGCTAAGTGCAGTGTGGAGTTCTGAACTGAATGTTGGAACAGAAAGAAAAAGGTCCAATGGAGAAAACTGGTAGAAAGTGAAAAAGATGTGTGGCTTCATTAATGGTATTGTACCAATGTTAGTTTCCCAGTTATTAAAAACTGAATGTATTCCCCTAAAATCAGAAGCAAAGCAAGGATGTGTACTCTTTCTACATCTTTGCTATATGGCCTTGGAATTTTTAGAGAGTACAGTAAGGTAAATAAAATAAAAAGTGGCTAAAAGGGGAGGTGCCTATATCTCAGTGATTAGAGTGCTGGCCACATACACCAAGGCTGGCGGGTTCAAACTGAGCTCATGCCAGCTAAAACAACAACAACTACAACAACAACAACAAAAAATAGCCAGGTGTTTTGGCAGGCAAGCGCCTGTAGACCCAGCTACTTAGGAGGCTGAGGCAAGAGAATAGCTTAAGCCCAAGAGTTTGAGGTTGCTGTGAGCTGTGATGCCACAGCACTCTACTGAGGGCAACATAGTGAGACTCTGTCTCAAAAAAAAAAAAAAAAAAAGTGGACTGAAAGGAAGAATAAAAACTGTCTCTATTGATAAACAACATGATTGACCATGTCAGAAAACCTCAGGGACCTGCAAAAAAAGTATAAGTGAACTTAGTAAGGTCACAGGATAAAGGACAGTAAACAAAATCTATTGTGTTTCTTTATATGCTAGCAAACAATTGGAAAATTTTAAACTTCTCTTCACAAAACACCAGTTAGAAAATGAAAAAGGAAGTCACAGGCTGAGCTTGTAGTATTCCTCTGATAAAGGATTTATAGCCCAGATATATAAAGAACTCTCACTGCCCAGTGAAAAGGAAACAACCCAATAAAAAATGGGCAAAGGACTCAAGCTGTCACTTCACAAAAGATCTATGAATGGACAGTGAACATGGGAAGATATTCAATATTATTAGTCATCATTGATGTGCAAATGGAAACCATAATGATATAACATCTCACACCCACTGTAATGACTCAACTTAAAAGACAAACAATATAGACTGTTGCCACTGGTGTGGAGCTGCAAGAGATCTCAAACATTGCTGTTGAAACCTGTAGAATGGCACAGCTGCTTTGGAAATCAGTTTGGCATTTCTTAGAAAGTTAAACATATGATGGGTTTATGACCTGGCTAGTCTACTTCTGTCAATAGGTGAAATAGACAAAACTAATCTGAGGTGGAAAAAAAGTCACACTGATGGTTGCCCAAGGTGAACTTGGAGAGTGGAGATGGCAGGACTGCAGAGGAGCCCAAGGACATGAAGGCAGCGTTCATATCTTGATCAGTTTCTCCCTCTGGCAGTGTGGTTATCTGGGGTGTACACTTTCTCAAAAGCCATTGAACTATATACTTAAAGTGGGCATTGTATGCAAATTACACTCTAATAAAGCTGTTCTTTAAAAAACAAATCATCAGAGCTAATGTTTGCTAAGCATCTATCTTTTTAAGTGGCTTCCATATTTTGTACCATCTCACTGAATTCCAAGAACTGCCTTTTAAGGTAGGACTTATTATCCCCATTTTTTTAGCTTAGGAAACAGAGACACAGATGACAGTAAATAATGAAAGAACCAGGGTTGAACCCAGACCATTCAGCTACAGAGCCCGTGTTCTTGAGCACTGTGCTGCAGTGTTAGACCATCAGGTGTCTTTTCACTTACAGTGATGAAGTTCAATCCCAAGGACATGGCTTACCAAGCCCTCTGTTTGCAGCAGCCAAGGCAGGACCTGGGAAATGACAGAAGAACCTGAAGGAGGAGGAAGAGCATTTCTCCAAACCTGGACCCCTAACTATCTATAGCTGGGCTGCTGGGAACCTAGACCTTGCCTCATCCTAGCTAGAGGAACCAAATCAGAATTTCTGGATGGGCTGAAGAATCTGCATTTTAACAAGAAATTGCATCCTGTTTTCATGAGAGCAATAGAGACAGGTCTGCCCAGAGGAAGGACCAACTTGGGTTTGAATCCTCATCTTTCAGACCCTTGCTTACTTCCCTAGGCCTTCCCTTTCTCATCCAAAAACGGGCGGACATCAGAATAGCACCAACCATTAGGGTGGCTGGGAGATTGAAGTGATTTGAGTGGCAGGCACAGAGGAGGCGCTCAGTAAATAGTGGCTACAAATAGCAATGGGATGAGGGAGTGGACCCCAACCAAAAGCTTTCTCTCTCTCCTTCCCTCCAGGCCCAGGCCTGGCCTTTATTGCGTACCCCAAGGCTGTCACCATGATGCCTCTTTCCCCACTGTGGGCCACCTTATTCTTCATGATGCTCATCTTCCTGGGCCTGGACAGCCAGGTAAGGGGCAGAGGAGGTGGGGAGCTGGGTTGGAGGGCAGCAAGGACAGATGCTGCTCTTAGGGATGGCTCCCCATGCTGAAGTCACTGCCTCTGGCTCTAGCATCAGGGCCCCAAGCGTCATCCCCAACACTCGCCACTTTCCGCCCAGTAGCCACCTCATTCACAAGGTGAGCTTCACAGTTACCCCACGCTCATCTGCTTGGCCCCTCCAAGCCTTTCCAAACACTGTTTTCCTTAGTGAGAATTCCCAATTCCAGTTTTGAAAATGTGCTGAATATGTCCATTCTGCTACACTGAGCGTGAGCACCAGCTGCCAGCACTGAAGCAGGTCTCATAGAGAGTGGGCTATGGGCACGGTCATGGAGGGCCCGCAGCATATGTGCCCCTATTCCAACCATGTCACTCAGGACACAGTGAAGCACTTCCTCACCCTTCCTCCAGCTCTGTGCTGGGGCCACTTGGACAGACCCCAGGCAGCCACTGACCCCTCAGTAGCACCAGCTCTGCCCCACCACTCAGCAGCCTCCTTCCCCCTTGGAGGGTGTGGGGTGAGAGCTAGCAGTTTCCTCCATGTCTCCAACCCCTGCTGAGCACAGTCCAGTCCTCTGCCAGTGGCCCCATCCCCCCATCAGTCCCAGACCCACCTCTGACCCTACTACTCATCACAGCTGGTTTCCTTAGATCCCCAGAGCGCTTCTTCCCGCCCAGTTGTCGGGCTGGGGTCTCTGGTCAGTCAGCACTGTGGTAGCAAGAGGACCCATTTTAACAAGGTGCACAGGCCAAGCAGGCAGACCCCCCAGGCCCCCAAGTAACATGGTGAGACAGTGCCCAAGCACTGGCCCTACCCCTGACCTTGTGCGAACCCCACGGCTGGCATGTCTGTCAACCCAGTCAAGTCCAATTTCTTCCCCTGAACGGCTTCCCAGAGCCTGCTAAGCCAAGCCGCTCAGTCACTGGGTGTTTCTGCTGATAATCCTCCCGCCGCCCTCTCATTGCTGCTGTGGGGGCAGAGGCCTGGGGATGTGCAGGAAAGACCTGCTTGGCTGAGGGAGGCAGGGCTGAGACGCTCCCTGAGCTGGCACAGAGGCCAGATGGCTGCTCTGCCCACCCCCACCCCACAGTGCACTTGCTGTGTGCCTGGGCCACCTTCTCAATTCATCGTCTCAGTAACCACATGGCTGCTGACCCTTTTTGTTGTCTCCATTTTACAGAGGGAGAAACCGAGGCTCAGGGACGCTCAGTGAGTTGCTGCCTCTTAGCCCACACACCCTGATGCCTTTCAGTTTCCCTCCTGGGTCATCAGCCTCCCTTGACCCAGCCCCTTCCTTCCCTGCAGCCTGGGAGAAAGGACAAGCACATCCAGCCTTCTCTGCAGAGGGGTGGCCTGGGCTTTGGAGTCCCACAGGGCTGGGTTTGAGTCCTAGGTCTGTGTGCGACTTTGGGGTAGTCACTTGGCCTCTCTGTGCTTCACGCCCTTCATCTGCACAGTGAGGATGACAGTGCCTTTCCCGAGGAGGTAGAAGTGAATCAGAAAGGATTTGGGGTCAAGAAATGGCTCCAGGGACGAGCCTTCAATGTGGCTCGTCAGGGAAAGAACCTTTTACTCCTGCTCCCTCTCGTGAGGCTGTGCTGCATCGTGGTTAATGCCCAGCTTCTGGAACAGACCCAGGCTCTGCCACCTTAACACCTGTGTGACCTTGGGCAAGTTGCTTACTCCCCTATGCTTCTTGCTCATTTACAAAATTGGGGTGAACAAATTAGTACCTGTTAACTGTCTAGAACAGAGCCTGGCACACAGCAAGTGCCGCACACTTGCTGCTGTCCTTAGTGTCACTGTTATTCGTTTATCAGACATTTTCTGAGCCTTTGCTCTGTGCCAGGGGCCCTGTGCTTGACACTGGAAATAGGTGAAAATGATGTGTGCCCCTCTCTGCCAGGATCTCCCTTGGTTTAAGGAAACAGATACATATATAAGCAGGCAAGGACTCTCAAGGTGAGGGAGAGTTCTCAGGGCCTACAAGAGAGGGAGGGGCCCTTCTCTTTGAGTGGAGGGCAAGGAGGGATGGTCCAGGAAAGGTTCAAGCTGGAGATTTGTCTCCAGTAGTGAGAGAAACAGAGGAGGGGGTAGCTGTTGTGTCAGGATGTTTGGGCTGGGTGTTGATGGGTGGGTAGGAGTTCAGCACACAGGGAGCAGGGGCCTAGCGGCTTGGACACAGCCAGCGCTGGCTGCACAGTTTGGCAAGAGCCCAAAGACTCACAGCAAAGGCACAGGAGCTGGCTGTTGGCTTGCCTCTGAACGCCGTCCTCCCAGCAGAGGGATGCTTGCCCCCCAGAAGTGAAAGGTACGGAACCACCACACTCCTGGAGACCACACAGACTGACCAGAGCCTGCCACCAACACATCACTGAGCTCCCACAGCATTTACAGAAATACCAGTCTTTTCTCAAGGGCAGGGGCTGGCTGTCATTTAAATTGCTGACCCCAGAACAGGGCCCAGCACAGAGGAAAGAAAGTGGGGAGAAGGAGTACCGGATTCAGAGTCTGGAGACCCCCGTTCAAGTCTTGACCACCACTTCCTTGCTGAGTGAGCATGGGCAGGTCACTTGCCCTCTCTGAGCCTCAGTGTCCTCCTCTGTTAAATGGCCACACTGGGGTTTCAGCAGTGCTGGGATTGTTGTTGCTCTTCTCAGACCCCCCATCGGTGGGGGTGAGTGGAGAGACGAAGGTAAGGCCTGGTGGGAAGAAGCCCGGGTGTAGGCCTGCTTCGCTCGCTCAGGGCCACCTGGAACAGCCCCTTCCTCGGGTTTCACACCTTCGTTTTTCCCCCATCCAGTTTGTGTGTGTGGAGAGCCTGGTGACAGCTGTGGTGGATATGTACCCCAAGATCTTCCGGAGGGGCTACCGGCGGGAGCTGCTCATCCTGGCCTTGTCGGTCGTCTCCTACTTTCTGGGCCTCGTGATGTTAACAGAGGTGAGTGGTGTGGTCCGTGCTGCCTGAAGGTAAAGTAGTGTCTGACGTCAACCCCAGCCATGTGACCCTGCGTGGGTCCAGCACCTTCTCTGCCACTCAGCCTGCTCCCTAGTGGGTCCTTGTGAAAACCCTTAGCTCGCAGTCTTTGCGTGGAAATGCACAGCTAAAGGTTGCTGCTGCTGGTAACACAGGGAGCAGAACCACAGGGGAAATTCCGGGTTCATCTGGTAATCATGAGTACCTGCCAGCCCTGAGAGTAACTTCTGGGTGAAGGGGACAGAGTCTTTACCAGCCCCTGCACTTAGCTACCCATCACTGGTCTCATATTCAAGGCAGGCTTTTCTGGACCTCCCTGAGAATAGGCTCCATGCATGATAGTTGGCACCTTTTGGTGCTGTGTGTTCCAGCCTCAGCCCTCTGTATGCCCCGTTCTAGTCCCTGCTGGGCCTGTGGGTCAGGAGGGGCTCTCCATGAGCCCCAAGTCAGGACTGTCTGATAAAGCAATGTTTCTCTCCGCTCCAGCAGCCATCCTGTCAAATAAATACTTCCTCAAGTATCTTGGGAAGGTGAGGTTAAGTATCTTTTCTCCTCACATGCAAACAACTCATGAATTAAGAAAACAACAACCCTGTCGCCCAGAGACAAGAAGAGGTTTTGTAAGAAATGTGGAAAGAAATCAGGGAACTCAGAATCTGTAAAAGCAGCAAATGTGACACTAAGTCCAGCCTAGGAAGCATTTGGGCTGATGCCACCTTGTTGAACCTACTCATCTCATCCCCCACTTCCCACTTTCAATGCCACCTCCTCCCGGAAGCCTCCTCTGCTTGCCTTCCCTTGCTAATGCCTCCAGCCCCTAGCACTTCATTCCCAGCTCAGCTCTGTCCCTCTCACCATTGCGATGACCATGATCTGCCAATCACCTGTCTCTCCAAGCAGGCCTTGAGGTCTGTGAGGACAGGAGCTGGCCTTTGATGGGTCAGGGTCTGGCATCAAGGGCTGCTCAGTGTACAGTGCCTGGTACTATCACTGCTCCTAGTGGCTGCCACAATTATGAGAGGGGTAATCAGTGCTGGAGCCAATGAGTGGTGTGGGGCTTCCTGGCTTCCACCTCACCTCTCCCCAGGCGGGGATGCTGGGTGCTACAGTAAATAGGCCTTCATTAAGCACTAGTTAATTATGTAAAGTAGAGTCTTTTGTCACTTACAAATTAGAGGGTTAGTTAACCTTCTGCCTTTAAAGTGGCTGATGGGGTGGGGTTACAAGAGCAAGCACTCACCCAGGCATCATTGCTAGCTTGGAGCAGGCAGGTGGGGGGCCGAGTGTTCTGCCTGCCCCCTGGTGTCCCCAGCTTGCAGAGTCTCAGCTGTCTATTCTGTGCCTGAGGCCTTGGATCTGTCCACCTCCTGGCCTCTGGGGCCATTAGCAAGCCAGCACTGCAGCCACCTGAGACTGTTAATTGGCACACACTGGGCTTTACTTCTAACCCTGCGCCTCCATGGAGAAATAACCGAGCAGTTGCACCAGGGAAGTTAGAATTGCCAAATGGGCCGTGTCGCCTTGGCCTTCATGGTAATTGCTGGCAGAAACTTCTCCCTCATTTATACACATTTAAAACTCTGCTCTAGGGGGAAAAAATGGCCACAAATTTCTTATCCTCTACCAAGGCAGTGTGGAAGGCAGTTAAGAGTAGCTAGCAGTCGGGCCACCTGGTGCAATCCTTAGCCTTTGGCTGGCTGGCTGCATGACCTGCACCAAGTGTTGTCACTGCTCCATGCCTCAGTCTCCCCATATGAAGATTGGGGGTAATGACAGCATCTGCTTTGTATTTGCTCTATGAAGAACTCACTGGAGTAAGACAAGAAGCAGTTAAAAGAGAGGCTGGACCTTGGCGAACGCTGTGATGTATGATGTTCGTGGAAGGAGAGTGATGGCCGTGGGGGAGTCCCAGGTTGTATCTCAGACAGCCACACCCAGAGCTCATCACAGAGGAGCCTCAGCCCTGCTCCTGCAGAACTGAATAGCCACTGTCGCCCCAGTTCAGGCCCCAGACCAGATGTTGCCCAGAGATCCACTTTGGTTTTGCCCTCACCGTGGCTTTTTTTTTTTTTTAAAGTTGTCAACAATTAAAAGAGAAAATCTGGATTGGTGTCTTCCAGAAAATCTGCAGAGCTGGCCTTGGAGGTTCAGAGCTTCATTCCCCCCAACAACCATTGGCCAGAGTTGTGGGCCAAGTGGGGCCTGCGCTATCCAGTTAGCCACAGTCTCCAGCACTGCCTGGCGTCACACCGTCCCTCCCTCCTCATTCGTATCACCTGTCTGGCCCCGTGAGGGTTGAGATGTTTCCCCAATCTAGTTGAAAAGATGAAGGAAGAAACAAAGTCCCGGTGTGTGGTCGGCGCATGCTGGATGGCGGCTCAGGGGGCTGTGGGAGCCCAGAGGGGAGGCTCCATTCCAAGTCTGGCCCGTGGCCGCCACACAGGCTGTCCAGGCTTTGTTCTGGTCCTTTAACCTGCTCTTCTGACATTCAGACCTCCACCTGGTCCTCCTTTGCTGATTTACATTTGCATTTCCCATGTTCCATTGTATACCCTAAGGACCCTCCTTGTATTAGAAATATCTTCTTTATAGATCCTAACTCTCCCTGAATTTGTAGCTGGACTCCCTCCTCTCCTCACCTGGACCCTCCTAGCGAACCTCTCTGACCACCTTGGCCAGCTGAGCTCAGACCTCCCAGGACATCACTGAGCTTAATCGTCATGAATCTGTGCACTGCAGAATGGCCACAGTGTTCCTTCACCCACAAGATGGGCCATGTATTCCTATGTGCTGGGACAGAAACTGGGACCCAGCTGTGGACAAGCTGCTCAGAGTTCCTCCCCACTGAAGCTCAAACTCCACACAATTCAGGAACCTGCTGTGTACAAAGGGCCAGTGTGTGGGGCCTACTCAGGAGGAGCCCAGAGCCAACAGAGCAGCTGACAGCATTTTTATTTTTTTAACTGTTGGTGTCCATAAGTATGCTTTAGTGGACCAAAGAAAGAATGAGGCTATCAGAGAGGGCTTCTTGGAGGACATATGGTCTGAGCTTAGAAGCTGTGCCTTTGCACATGCTGTTTCCTTTGAAAGGAATAGCAAAGGCACAGAGGTGAGACTGTCCCATGATCTATCCAGGAGAGAGCATATCCAGGATGGCTGTGAGCGGGCCGATGAGGGAAGAGGGCAAGGGCCCCAAATGGCAGGCTGGAGGGAGCCTAAGGGTCACTCTAAACTATGGGGTGACATGGCTGCATGTGCATGTTCAAAAGCCAGTCAGGAGGCTGCTACAGCCATGCAGGGAGAGGTGCTGAGCTTCCCTAACTTCAAGTCTCAGATTTTCTGGGTAGTCTGTGGCCCTGGGGCATTGGGCTGAGAGGGGCTGAGATAAAGCAAACTATCTAGAATCCCAGCAACCCCAGATGGGGGCCCTAAAGGGGGTGCCCAGGTGGGAGGGTGCAATGTTCAGAGCACGGAGAAGCAGACTCCTGGCTGATGGGAGGAGAGAGGCCCTCTCCAAGGACAGTGCGCTGACCCACGTTCCCCTGTGTCCACACATCTGTCCTGCCACCCGTAGGGCGGCATGTACATCTTCCAGCTCTTTGACTCCTACGCCGCCAGCGGGATGTGTCTTCTCTTTGTGGCCATCTTCGAGTGTGTGTGCATCGGCTGGGTGTACGGTGAGTAGGGGCCAAGCCCATCCACGCCCCAGCTGCCCACGACACCAGCATCCAGGACTTCAGCAGGCCCCAGGTCTCTGTGGCCTCTCTTCAAGGACTCCTGGGCTCTTCCCACTCTATGTGGAGACCTGCTTTTATACACCCACAGCGTAGCACGGGGCGGTGGTGGGGGAAGTGGGGAGGACTCTGGGCAATGTGACCCTGGGCTCTGCCCCTGAGGTTCAGCACTTCCTCCCCGCTGCACCCTCCCCCCCCCACCGGCTGTAAAATGAACTTGTCAACACCATGTCTCCAAGCAAAGTGGCCAGCATGGTGCCTGGCCCTCCAGTCCTCCACACCCAGAGCATGGGTGAGGGTTGCTGGGCCCTGTGATGGGTGCTCCGTCCTCCAATACAGCTTGGGAGCAGCCCCTGCAGGCTATTCTGCTTTTACAGCTGCCAAGCCCCCAGCCCTGCAGACCAGCCACCACACCTTGCCTCTCCAAGGGGTCGCCCACTGCCTTCCTCCCCTAAACTCCTCTCGACTTCCTGGGCCTACTGCCCAGGGCCAGGAGCAGCCTCCCCAGTATGGGGCCAGACTCCCTGCTACTGCATTTTTTTCCTGAAACCTCACGTAACGACTTGGTAGTTTTTTAAGCCGGTAAATAAGGTTCCCGCCTCAGTTTTTCTGTCTCAGCCTGGTGAAAGCAAACTCTCTTAGACTTTCTCGTGAGTCGAATACAGAAATTCTCTGGGGCATGTGTGCACCCATCTGCTTTACTCTGGACAGGGAGCAACCGGTTCTACGATAACATCGAAGACATGATTGGCTACCGGCCATTGTCACTCATTAAGTGGTGCTGGAAGGTCGTGACCCCTGGGATCTGTGCGGTAAGGAGGCCCCTCCAGTTGTTCCCCCAGCCACTTTTCCACTCCATGGCCCCCCAGCCCACCTGTGGCTGGAAGTGAGGAAGGAGGCTGATGTCCCCAGGGGTCCTTGCAAAGCCAGAGCCATAGGGACAGGTGTGGGCCTAGCGAGGGCAGAGCCTCCCTGGGATCCCAGCCCTGCCGCCAGTTTGCTGTGTGACCCTGAACAAGTCACGGCCTTTCTCAGGGTCTCAGATTCTATTAAGTACAAACTGATCACCGGGATCCACCCTGACCCAAGGCTGAGAATTCTGTAGGTGGGAACATTTTGATTCGCTGTTAACTGTGAAGACAGCAGAGCCGAGGGTGCAATGGGGAACACACTCTGCCTGTGAGACCAGAGCACAGAGGAGCCCTTCTAAGCACATATTTAAATTGAAAAACAAAACCAAAAAGCCCATTGCTCTTTACCCACTGCCAGGCCCTTGAGATACCTTGAAGGCTCTCAGAACCTCTCCACCGACTACCCTAGTTCTGAGAGGCAGCTTTGAAGCCAGTCCCAAGAAGCAACTAGGACAATGTAAACCTTCCTAAATGAAGAACATGGGGTGGCAGGGTGGGGGCAGGAAGCAGCCGGTTGTGGGGTCGCATCAAAGACGTGGTTGGCTGCTGGCCGTTGTCACTGGGTTCCAGGACCGGGGGAGTCTGGGGCCGGGGTCAGCTCCCTGGGAGTCTCAGGCTGTGGGACTCGGGGTGGTTTTGCCTCAAACTTGCTGTGGCCCCACGGCCAGGCCTTACCTCTTTGAGGCTGTCCAGCAGGGTGACCTTTTGCCCTGCTGACTCCTGCAGCCGCGTCCCTGGATCCTGGGCCCCTCCCTGGGGACTTCCCTTCCATCTCTCCGCAGGGCATCTTCATCTTCTTCCTGGTCAAGTACAAGCCGCTCAAGTACAACAACGTGTACACCTACCCGGCCTGGGGCTATGGCATCGGCTGGCTCATGGCCATGTCCTCCATGCTCTGTATCCCGCTCTGGATCTTCATCAAGGTGTGGAAGACAGAGGGGACTCTGCCTGAGGTGAGATGGCTCAGAGGACCGGCCAGCTCTGCCCGGTGGGCTGGTGGTGTGGGCCTGTCCCAGGTCTCAGCTTCCTCATCTGGACAACGGGCCTGATGGAAATGTCCCCCCACCTGCCTGGCAGGGAAGGCATGGCAAGCTTCTCCCTGGCGGGCGTTTATCACTGGGGGTGTGCTGGAGGTGTCTCTGAGAGGTTTGGGGGTCCAGCCACTTTCTAGGAGCTTAACCTCAGTCTCCCTATCTGTAAAATGGGAGGCTGTGAGAACTCAGTGAATTCACATAGGGAAAGCACTTAGCCCAGGGCCCCCACCAAAGGGCAACAAGTGGCACCCCTCACTGTTCCGCTAGTCCTGGTCATTCTGACGTCGGGGGAGCACCAATCCTGAGTCGTCACTGTGATGGGCTATCTACCTCTGTGTGTCCTGTAATCCTCCAAGCAAACCAGGCTAATGGGCCTCATTTTTTGTGTTTAATGGGTGAGGGAAACTGAAGCTTAGAAAAATAGTCACTTGCCAAAGATCATGCAGCCAAAAGTTAGCAAACCAAACTTCTTCAAACAATTTAATCGAAGTTCATTTTAAATAACATAAAATTTACCCATTTCAGATTTAAAATTAAATAAATTTTTATATAATTTTCCACACAGTGCAATCATCACCATAAGTCAGTTTTAGAATGTACTTATCACCCCAATAAGGTCCCCAAGGCCCACTCATAGTTAACCCCTGTTCTCATTCCAGACAGCCACTAATCTCTCTGTTTCCATGGGTTTGTCTACTGTGGACATTTTCTACCAATGAAACCATACAGTGTGTGGTTTCTTGTTAGCAGACTGGATGTTAACCTAGGCGCAACTTATTCCAGAGCACCCGCCGTCTTTCTACAGTCAGATGGTTTGAGTGGGTTTCAGCAGAGTATTTGCTGTATGCCAGACCCTGTTCTAAGTAGCTTATAAATACTGAGTCATTTAATCCTCATAGTAATCCACAGATGAGGAAACTGAAGCACAGAGAATTCAAGCAACTTGCTCAGGGGCACACAGCCTCTGTATGATGAAGCAGAGACTCTAGAGTCTGTGGTCTTGTCCCCAGAGACTCACTGTCTTAGCTTCCTCTGCTGAACTGTCTGCACTCTCTTGTGGGAGATGGGAATGAGGTGTGCACAGAGCCAGAATGCACCTTCCAGCTCAGAGTGAGCCACACCCAGCCCACTGAGGCACATCTGACCAGAAGGAGCAAGCTAAGAAAGGAAATCTTTCCTCCAGCCTGCCCCAGAGCAAGTCAGGCTCCCTGGTGTCTGCAGGGAATGTCAGTCAAGGGTAGCTTGTTCTGATCTCAGGCAAACATGTCCAGTGGGGAGCCAACCAGTGGCCTTTAACCTGTAAGGCCACTGTCTGAACTTCCAGGTGGCTTTTTGGTGTTAAGAAATACCTATGTGTGTCCTAGTGAGTCCTCCAGGGGTACCTCCAACTTGGTGTGTGGGGCAGGAGAGGGGCTCTTTTCCTGAGTTCCCTCCGTCTCCCTAAGCACCCACACTGCTGATGCAGGTAGCAGATTGGAAGAAGACAGCCAGTTTCCAGGCCTTCCTTACTGAAAGACCTCATGCCAGGCTGTTCACCTCCACGAGCCTCAGTTCCCACAAAGGTTCTGATGGACAGGAAGCATCTGGAGGGAAATACGGAGCCAGGAGTACCTGCCTCAGAGCTTTGTTCTGGGGCGTGTCATACTAACAGGCGATGACCTACTAGTGCTGTGCTGAGTTGCCTAGCCCGAGCCTCACGAGAACCTTAAAGGCAGTCACCACTGCTCAGAGAGGCTCTCTAACCCCTGCTCTGAGTCAGAGCCCGCACACAAGGAGGCACCTATTAATCAGCACAGGTGAATTTCCCAATGAATCCTGTCTGCTCAGGATTCAGTGTAAATTCAGCCTTTTTTTTTTTTTTTTTTAAACAAAAAGAAAGCTAAGAACCCTTCCAAGGAGAGTTGAAAATGGGTCCCTCTCATGAATGAGAAGAGGTAAGAGAGACCTAAATTCAACCTATTAGACAAGGCAGAACCCTGATCATGATAAACAAGCCTCCCCAGAGTCTTTACAGCCCTCTCTGGTTAAGGGTTTATGGCCAGAGGGGGCCTCCCAGATCTGGACCCAGAGTCTTCTCCTGGAGGACCCTGGGAAGTTCAGATGGAGTGAGGTACAGGGCCCCACTTGGTCTGAGAAGCAGGGCAGGGCAGCAGAAGCACGGAACAGAAGTCTGGGAGTGGGGATGACCCCCCGGCCCTCGCTTGGTGTGGCCCGAGCCTGCGCTTTGGGCTGAGTGCTAATGCTCGGCCTTGGAGCAGCCCGAGGAGCACACCACAGGCCGCACATCACCCTGGCATGGTGGCTTCTTCCCTCTTGCAGAAAACACCCATTTATCCAGCAGTCACTGCTCACCTCACCACGGCCCTTCCAGGCAGGTGCTGTGCTCCCATCACACAGGTGAGGACAGTGCAGCTCACAGCTCAGGTGACTTGCTAGTAAGTGGCCAAGCAGTGACTCAAACCCCGGCTTCTCAGTATTCAGCAGAGGGACTGGGATGCAGACGTGGGCCCTGACGACAGCTCTGGGTCCTCGGTGCTTTCTGTGAGCCAAGTGTGAGGTTAGTTTCTTCCACAGCCATCTCCTGACTCCTCACCTAATGCCCAGAGCAGGGACCTTCACTGTCTCCATTGTTAGAGGTAGAATGTGAGACCTTGGAAAGTCCTTCATCATCCGGGACGGGGCAGTAATCGGCAGGGCAGGGCCCCAGACCTCCGTCTGATGATCCCACAATGCCAAGGCTGCCCCCTCATGCACTTGGGAGAGGCGAGGCAAACCCCAGCACCCTGGAAGCCTATCTCAGACATCTCTTCTCTCCACCCATCTAGAAATTCCGGAAGTTGACGATCCCCAGCGCCGAACTTAAAATGCGGGGCAAGCTTGGGGCAGGCCCACGGACGGTGATGGTTAATGACTGTGACGCCAAACTCAAGGGCGACGGGGCCATCGCCACCATCACAGAGAAGGAGACGCACTTCTGAGCGGCCGGCTGCCACCTTGGGTTCCTCTCCTCCGTCTCTCCCCCTGTGTGTGTAAATGAATACCTGAAACACATACTTCACCTAATGGTAGGGCTTGCTCATGTTGCACATGATTTATTAACACGTTAATTTGCAGGTGGCCATTGTACACTCTGGTATAAAGTCTCATTCCCCTCCTTGCCCCGGTCAGAGATACTACTGTACAGCGTCTAGCAAAATTTTCTCGTTCTAGGGCAGTTTTAATCAATGTTTTCTAGGGGTTAGGCAGAAGTGTATAATATTGTAAAACTTTTATACTCGGGTTGTGGGGCAGGTGAGTTGGGGAGCGGTGCCTTCCCTCCTCTGTCAGCCTTCTAAATGACCATAACATGTCCCTGTCTCTGACCATGGGCAGACGCCCCTCCTCTGTGCCCCAGGGAAAGTTTTCTCTAAACCTTCCCTTTGCGAAGGGCAGTGGGTTTACAGACAGCAAGGTCAAGGCTGTGGGGCAGAGGAGAGGTCCCATCAGGCCCAGGATCCCTGGGTCACAGCCTCCTCTCTGCTCTGATCCCACTAAGAGACCTTGGGCACTCCCTTCCCCTTTCTGTGCCTCAGTTTCTCATTTCCCAAATTGGGTGATCCTTTTGGATTCTCTTTACAGGCCTCTCTGGCTCAAAGACCTGCCTTCAGTGATCTCTTCTGGAGTCTTGCAGGCAATAATCTCAGTCCTCCCCCCTCCCCTGTCCACCTGCTTATTTAAAATAGAGATTATCATGGAAATGAAATGGTAGGGATGTGTGTTTGCCCCCAAAACTCTAGTCGTAGCTTCTCTGGGTGCATCCCTGCCCTCTGGTGACCAGCAGGTCCTTGGCTGTCATGGCCAGGGCTCCTTCCTTCTGGCCTGCCCTCCCCTCCCAGTCCTGTGCTGTTACCCCAGTGCTGTCTCTGGTTTTCTGGGTCAGGAGGCAGCTGTCTGTTCTTGCAGCTGCCTGGCCAGGATCTGTGTCTCAAGACCTTCCTCCAGGGAGCTACAGTGGGGCCTGACGCCTGGTGTCCTCCCAAGGCCCTTCCCTGTCCCTGGCCACCTCTTCTCTCTCCTGCTGTCCCCTCGTCATCCCCACCATCCTGCCTCTCAGTTCTCCACCCATCCATATCCTTTGTTTACAGGCCGTCATCCCACCTGCTTCTATCATGGGGGGAGAGGGGATTAGAAGCCCCCACTCTTGCTGGAGGGAGAAGTGGGTGTATGGAGTCTGCAGTGTGGGCTGGTGTTGCTCCCTCCCACCTTGCTGATACCTCTCTTCTTTTCTAATTGGACTTTACATCAAGCCTCTGCTTTGGTTTCTGAGCTCTTTGTTGGGCTGGGAAAGGTGCATTCTTTTTTCCTTTTTCTCCATGGTCCCAATTTTATTTGTTGGAAACGTGAGCTTCTAACCCAAGGCAGGGGACTTCCGTGGTTGCTTTTATATCTAGAAGTTTCCAAACTGTGTCTGCTTTGGCCAGCCCCCGTATGAAGTTTGCTAAAAGGGCTGCCCAGTGTCCCTTGGGCAGAGAGGGACACCCAGCCCAGGCCTCTTTCCCACTCTGTGCACACAGCTCAGACCTGCCTGGCCTCTGTCAGCCCACGTCCCCCTCCCATCTCCTGAGCTGTCTGGGTTGAGCTGGGCCCCTGCTTGCCCCGAACTGCTGCCCTCAGCAAGTCCCAAGAGGAAGGGACCGTCTAGCACCCCACCATCCCACCGTCCCATCGTCCCACCACTGCTGCTGCCGGCTCTCCACCACCAGCTCTCTTGGACTCAGATATTCCTACAGTCTGTGTCACCGATCACGTGGCACTTAACAGTTGACTCACTTAACCCTACTCATGGGGCAGGGTGGAAGGCTGATTGTTGTTTTTGTTTTTTTTTTGTAATTTCCTACTAGTATTTGGGTAACTCTGGGGGTGGGGAGGGCACCGTGAGGGCAGGGGAACACATCATTGTGATGACTTTTTTGATATTCATTAGAAAAAAAACATCCTTTCTCAGATATTTACAGTATTATTAAAAATGAAAAAGATTATTGGGTATTCAAAGGGCACAAGATTGTCTGCTTTTACTCATTTTTAAAAATTAAAGAAATGAACAAACTATCGTGTGGCTGTCCCCGGCAGGGTGCTGTTCATTGGGTTTTTCTTTCTGGTTTTTGTTACCTCCGTGAAACGCCTGAAAAACCACCTCAGTTCCGAGTTTGGAAGCTGCAGTTTTGACTCCGTATTACCAGTTGGAAATAAATTAAAAAGCAGTTTCAGGGGCCCACACTTCATTCCGTTCACACGTTCACCCTGTGCCTAGTACGTGCTAGATGTCTTACAAAAGTTATCTCCTTAATCTTCCAACTCTGTAGATACTTTTCCATGCTATATATTCATTTATTTATTTATTTATTTATTACCTCCCCCACTTTACAAGTAAAGGAAATCAAGGCACAGAGAAGTCAAGCAATTTTCCCGTAGCCACACAGCTAGTCAGTAACAGGACCAGAAAGAGAACGCAGGTCTGTCTCATCCCAAAGCTCTGTCTCTTGATCACTATGCCTTACTGTTTCTCATACTGCAAGGCCCATGGAAAGCAACAGCCACCTCGTAGTGGCAGAAATAGCTGCCCCAAACTCACATGCTGTCCTGGTAGGCAGACCCTTATGTCTGAGGCAGGCAGGAGGGAGTGGAAAGAGATGAGGATTTACATACACAGCTCTGCTTCAGGCTCCTGGATCTTCCCTTGCCGGCCTCAGTTTTCTCATCCCTAAAGTGAGGATAACAGCTCTCATTTCTGCTGCAGGGTGATCATGAGGTTCCTATGAGCTCTGAGCATGAATTACCATTCATGTATTCATACTATTTATTAGTATACTAAATGGACAGTGCCAAAAAGTGTTTGTGGTATGGCTCAGAAGTTCAACAAAAATATTTAAATTTGTGTCTGAGATTTCCAAATGGCAACTTGAGACCCCCATGTGTGTTTTGTCTTGCTAACCCATTGTATAGTAAGATCATTTTATGCGCTGTCTACTCATTCCTGTCTGGTCAACTTTTTTTACTTAAAATCCCTGATCTCAGTTCTACCTAATCTGTCAGCCTCTTACACTCTCTGAAGTGGTGGGATCTGCTCACAGGGAAAGTATCCCTCTGAGTTCTGGAATTCCAAATATCTTCCGTGATCCACAGAGTACTTCATAACTTCACAGAGCCATAGAGATTGGTGCAGTCACTTGGCACCTGCCCCTGCCACCTTCCTTCCTCACGTCTTAAAAAATATTGTGTTAAGTAGCTGCAGGTGGAAGACAAGAATAGGCTGGGTCCCAGAAATATGGGTCTCACTCATTCCCAGGGAATGATTTGCAGATTCTTGTGCCTACAGAATTAATACCATCGGGAATTAATTTACCCAGTAGTCTTTGCAGGCAGCAGTATGTGCTAGTGACTCCTGCTGGCCAAGTGCAATTCTGCAGCTTGGCTCTATCAGACATTGCAAACAAAAACAGAGAAGGAGAAGAGAGCTTTGGAAGTAAAGTCAAGGGCTCCCTCAGGCCCAAGAGATTCTCCTGTGGGATGGGGAAGAAAATCAAGCACTAAAGAGCAGACACAGATACTTTCTGCTGAGAAGTGCAAACTTTGGAAAATTGGGTCCTTTCATGCATTCTGTAGGTCTTTACTGAACACCCACTGTGTTCCATGCTTGGACCTAAAGACTAAGGCATTGTGTATTTCTGCTCTTCTTAGTAAAGAGGCGAGGTGTCCACACCCCTCTGGACAGAGGAAAGTTCTTAGGGAGAAGGTGTTCTGGCTTCCAGTTCTCAGCCTTCTCCAGCCAGTTGAAGTTCTGCAGTGTGTCACTGAGCAAGTCTACTCACTTCTGTGGGCCTCAGCTTAGCCATTGGTAGAATGGTAAGGAAATGAGACTCAAAGAGGTAGCTTAGCTGGTCGAAGAATCCCCTAGAACTCCTCTGTACTTCCTTCCCACATTCAGTCTCCTGCACCATCTCAGACAACAAGATGGTAAAAAGAAAATGAACTGGGCACCTCATTACCCATTTGGGAGAAGAGTCAGTCTGAGTTGCCAACTATGGCAGCTTCTCTGTCTCTCACTTCTAAATGTGGTCCATTTTGTGGGGGACACTGAGAAGAATAACATGCACCATGCTCATAGCTTTCAGGTGAGCTGAAGTGTCAGAGCCACTCCACAAGAAATCACAGGGCAGAAGGTGCCAAGGACTGAGTACCCAGGAAGTGCCAAAGGTAGGTATAAGCATGTTTATGGACCACCTACTAGCTTCTGGTGTCATGACTGCATTGCTCATCAGAACCTCACAATAGATTTGAAAGGTAAGTGTTGTTAATCCCATTTTTCATATGCGGAAACTTAAGAACTGTAAATAGTTTTCCCAAAGAGATACGAGATACACCTCCTGGCATGGAGAGGAGCTGTGCTTGGATCAAGGTTTGCTGGGTCTTTGGAGCCCATGTACCTAGCCACTTGACCAAGGATGTAGGATTGAGGTGCACCTTGAAGGATGGGAAGATTGAGGCAAGGAAGGGCATTTGGGATGAGGAACAGCCTGAGCAATGATAGAAGGAGGAAGACTTCTTGGTGGGAGAGTGGGGTAGAGACCAGAGTCCTCCCTATCCCTGGTCTACTTTTCATAAAGCAGATATGAAGTTGGTGTAATGCCTCTTTGATCATCAGGCAGGGATGGCACCTGATACAGGGCCCTCCACAGGGCAGGGGCTTTGATGAATAAGTGCCCTGCTTGCTTCAACATGGGGAGCAGTGAGGGAAGGAGTAAACAGGTATTGAAGACCTGCTCAGAGCTGGAAACCATCCCAGCCCTTTCACATGTGTTGATTGCTCTCAACCACCTTGTGGGTTGACATGGTGTTCATATTGTACCAGTGAGGGAACAGGTTCAAAGAGGTAGAGTCAACCACCCAAGGTCACAGAGCTGGAGAGTAGAGCTTGAGTGACAGCCCCAAGCGTATTTGGCCCCAAAGGCCCATGACTTTCCACAGACAATCTGTATTAGTTATGGTTCTCTAGAGAAACAGAGCCAATAGGAATGTGAATATAGACATACAGGCAGAGGTGTATTAAGAGGGATTGGCTGATGTGATGGTGGAGGCTGAGAAGTCCTGCAATCTGCTGTCTGTAAGCTGGAGGTCCAGGAAAGCCAGTGGTGTGGTTCCAGGCCAAGACGGAAGGCCTGAGAACTAGAAGCTACAACATCCAAGGTGTCCCAGCTCAGGCAGAGAGAGGGCAAATTTGTCTTTCCTCTGCCTTTTTGTTCTGTTCAGACTCTGGAAACATGCTCACCAGCCCTGATGATGGTGGGTCTTTCTTATTCAGTCTGCTGATTCAAATGCTAATCTCTTCCAGAAATAATGTTTTACCAGCTATCTGGGCATCCCTTAGCCTAGTAAAGTTGACACATGAAACAACCATCTTGACATTGTTGGAAGCCACTGAGTGTCCTCAGAGCCATTAGGACTGACAGATTGTTCAAGGCTGTGGAAAATCCATGGATGGTGGTGGAGCCCATGTGGGGACGGTCTGAGGGTCTTTGGGGGCCTTGAAATGCCTTTGGTGACACTAGTGACCTCTAAAAGCCTCTGTAGTGTCCCAGAAATGACAGAGGTCTGCTAGATTCACTGAAAAGGACAAGGGATGTTGGGACCACTGAGAGGCACTGAGAGTGGGGGGAGCACAAGGCCCTTGGAGACCTGAAATAGGTTTTTTAGGGGGGTTCCCAAGGTTCCAGTAGAATGATGTGGAGCCATTTGGGACTTATGAGGGGTTGGGAGTGACAGGAGGGTATAGGAATTATAGGGGGGGCTACTAAAAATGGGGGATTATTAGGAGCATTTAAGTGGTATTGAGAGCCATCAAGAGTCATGGAAAATATCAAGGTCCTTGGTCATTACTGAGGCATACTGTAGCCATTCAGAGTTCCAGGCCACTTGGGGTTACCTATAGGAACTCTGAAGCCTTGAGGAAAAGGGAGGGGAGCTCAGAAAAGCTCTTAGACGTGGAGGCAGACACAGTGGAGCTGGAGTATACATGAGTGAAAAGGCTGGGTGCCTGTCTGGGGTGACAGAAGGGCCCAGCCAGAACTTCAAACCATGCAAGGCAGCAGGCAGATGTGGCATAGGCCACATTCCACATCCTTGACTAGGCTGGTGCAGGCCTAGGTTTTCTAGAGATCCACTAGCCAGGTCTAGCCAACACTTGGCTTTTCGTATTCTCTTGGGAATTTTCTCTCCCTCCCTTCTGAGTCTCTTTCCAAAGTCAGCCATTCCTGGAGTGAGAGAGCTCTTACAAATCAGTCTGGACAGGAGCTTGGAATCCACCAAGGGTATAGGCTTTAGGGGAAACCAACAGAAAAATCTGTGCCCAACTCCTGGGAGCCCCCAGTCAGATGGTGAACAGAAGGAACAGAGAAAACTGTAGAGTGAAGGCAAGTATCATTGATCCCCTAATGTATCATGTATTGAGCACCTAAAGTATCATTTATTGATCACCTAAAGATTCATTGATTGAGCATGTACCATGTACCTGGGATAAGAGCAGGTATTTCCATAAGCCTCAAAACACCCATGACAACTGTGATTTATTTCCATTTTATACAAACGAGCTCAAAGAGGAAAGTGGGGGAACTTGCCCAACATCACACAGGCTGAGATACATGTAGAATTCAAAGCCAGATGTATTGAACCCAGAGTCCTTGGGGGTTTTTCCCCCTTCTATATAGGCAACTATTGGCTTGGCCCAGGTCTCCAGCAAGAAAGAATGAGCTGGACCTCCGGGCCCCCCAGAATCCTAGGCTGGCTCAGGCTGGCTCAGGCAGGTGGCAGGCAGATCCAGGCACTGGTGGCAGCAAGTCCACCACCAGGTGGCACTGCTGCTAAGCCCAAGCCCCCTCCCTATGGTCCAGGCTCAGGCCAGTGAGAGACTAGAGGGTCCAAAGGTCCCACCCTAGTGCCCTAATGAAGGACGGAAAAGTTGCCCTTGACAAAAAGGCACAATTCATCGTTCTCACCCACACCATTCCTAGCTTGTGTTTACAGCACCATCCCAGCTGCCAGACATACCCGTGTTCAATTTTTACTCTCTCACTCCCTGGCTGTGTGACCTTGGGCAAGTGACTTCACCTCTCTGACAACTTCCCCATCTGTACAAATGGATGGAAGAAGCCTCTCTAGCAAGGACACGGAGAGATTAAATGACATACTGGTGCATGCCGAGCGTCTGACACATAGGAAGAATGTGGTTCTGATAGTGACTCTTCCGAGCCACAATCACAGGGGCCCCTGCCGATGGCAGGAGGTCACATCCTAGCTCTGAACTCACTGTGCACCTTGGACAAAGACACTTTGGCTCTCCAGGCCTCAGTTTCCTCATTCAAAAAGTGAGACTAATCACAGGCACTCTCCCATTTGGTTACTCTCTGAGGATTAGATGAGGTCATGGCTATATAGCATTTGTTTTGTAAAGGTCCAAATAAACAGGAAAAGTAATTATTGAACTTATTCCTATTAAAGCTTTCTGAAGTGTGTGGTTGAGTGAATAGCTATATGGTGGTGAGGTGTGAGGAGCCCACAGCAACCCCTCAGGGGCTGACCTGGCACATGGGACCAGCCTTCAGCTCCTGCCTTGGTGTCTTCCTGGCCATCCCCCAGCCCCTACCTTGTTCCATCTACCCTGGAGTCCTGCCCCAGCCCTTTTGGACATAAAAATGTACACGTGCTTACATGGGGCAGAGCTGAGGGGCCAGGCCTGGCGTGTCAATGCTGATTATCTCCGGTTGATGCGACTGGGCTGGTTTTTACTTTCTTCTTTTTTCCCCCTGTACCATCCAATTTTTTTAAAAAACAAAGAACATCTATTTCTTTTATATTCTAAAAAAACCCCAAAATCAATAAAGCTATTTTTAAAAATCCTCTTCTTGCTATTGAAAGGCTGGTTACAACCGAAAGGAGAAAAAAATGATTTTCCTACGGTTGAAAGAAATGGCCAGAGGGGGAAGGGAAGGGAAAGGAGGGGAGAGGAAGCCTTCGCCCCACAAACACTCCTTCTGTCCTGGGCTCCAGGCCTCCTACCCCTGTGGGGAGCTGAGGAAGGTGCCAAAGAAATGGGACCCCACCTGCTCCACCATATGTATGGGCGTTCCAGGGGCTCCAGGCTTGTCCTGTGTCTCAGGGAGCCCGCAGCAAGAGAAGGGGGCAGACAAGCAAGGCAGCCAGGTTGGACTGGGGGCTGGCTGTGTGCCAAGTGCTGCCACCTCTTTTAACTCATCAGACCCCCTCCACACACTCTACCACCCAGGGGGCTGGGACTACCAGCTCAGTCTACAGATGAGGAGACCGAGGTTTGCACCTGCATTCTGACTACCTCCTGGATCACTCATTTTCCCCATTCAATCCATCTCCTCCAACCCCCACCCCCACCCAGCCTGCCCCTTCCTGTCTCAACCAATGACACCAGTGTCTGACCACTTCCTTTCTGCAGCAAATGTTGGTTGAGTGCCTCTGTGGTCCTGCCCTTGCGGAGCTTCTATTTCAGCCAGAGGAGACACGACATCACAAACGTTTTAGAAAGTAAGAATGTGAGGGCTGTCCAGACAGTATCCAGCCAGGTAATATGAAAAATAGTATCAGCAGTGGCTGGATACTTTCCAGACAGCCCTCGTATACTGTCCAAAGGAACTATCAAAAGATGATAAAGGATCTAGCTAAAAATAAAGTAGGGAAGAGGAATAGGGAGAGTTTGGGACTGTGGAGGGGGGAATTTTAAACAGGCTGGTCAGCGAAGGTCTCACCAGGAAGACGAGGGAGGGCCTGTGGCTGTCCTAGGAAGAACATGTGGCCAAGGGACCAGCAGGGCCAGAGGCTCCGGTTGTGGTGGAGGAAGCTGTCCTGTGTGTTCAGAGACAGCTAGAGGCCAAGGAGACTGGCACAAGGGGACAAAGAACAAGTGACAGAAGGCATGGCGAGGGAAGTAGTGGGCAGAGTGTGATTGGAGGCCATTGCAGATGTGAGACGAGGGCGGGCAAGGGGCGGGAGCAGAAGAGGGACATGCTCGTATTCCTGTTTCACTGAGATCCCTCTGGCTGGGGGGGAGGGGGGGGCAGAAGCAGAGACCAGACAGGAAGCTTTTGTCATCCAGGAAAGAGGGAGATGGTGGCTGTCCCAGAAAGGGAGAATGGAGATGCTGTCCGATTCTGGGCATATTTTGAAGGCGGGCCAGCTGGATTTCCTGGTAGATTGAAAGTGTCATCAAGGGTGATCTGGGTTTGGGGTCAGCTGGTCAAGTGAGAAAACCTCCTCACTCCACATTCAACTGATCAAGGCGCCTCCTTAGCTCTTCCTCCTCCAACTCTCCCCAACACACTTCCCTTCAGTGCCGTGGACCTTCTGCCATCCCTGGCCCCCTGTCGAAGCACCCCCTGCTCTGCCTGCCTGCCTCCCTCCCTCTGCAGGGAAGTCTTCCCGGGCTCCTGTCATGGGGCATTTCATACTGTCAGTGCCCATGCTGGGTGGACCAGAGCCAAGCGCACTACCCTTCACCCACTGCCCACCATGGAGTATTCCTTCTGCCTGACAGTTACCACCCCACAAAGAAATAGGGGTGCCAGTACCAACAGATGGTGGAGTGACATCTGCCACCCAGGTAAACCCCACATCAGGGTCAGCTCCACAGTGATGAGGGGAGAAGATGGCATCCCCATGGCCAGCAGGGAAAGCTTCCCAGGGCAGGGCCAGGCCTCTGCAAAAGCTCAGAGCTCACTGATATCAAATGTGGGCTTTGGCGTCTCAAAGATGTGGGTCTTAGTCCTGACTCTGCCCCTTACACCATCTGGGTGACCTTGAGCTAGTCTCTTCACCTCTCTGAGCTTCCCTTCGCCTCATCTACAAACTGGAACCAATATGCTCTAGGCCTCGAAGATTTTTGCAAGACCAGAGATTTCTATTAGGGTGTTGGTTTGTGTTAACCTAGAGGAATTGGGATGTTGGTGTATCCTGTCCTAAGACAGGGGGGCTGATGGTCCCCCAGTAAAAGGAACAGACGCAGCTTTGGAGCCAGAAAGACTGGATTCACTTCCCAGATCAGCCAATTACCAGCTAGGTGACCTTAGATAAGCCCCTGCCTCTCCGAGCCTCCATCCTCTCCCCTGCAAAATGGAGCCCACCTCTCATAAAAGAAGTAGCTGTCCACGCATGCACCCAGCACACAGTAGGTACTCAGCCAAGGTGCTAGAGACTTTGGACTTCACCCAGGAGGCAGCTAGACTGTTGCTCTTACGCCCCCTCTTCCTGGGCCAGGGCAGCTGCAGGCCGATGGGGTGTTTTTATCTGCAAGCCGCAGTGGGCTAGCGGAGCTCGGCAGAGTCCCTGGGCGCACGGACAAAGAGCTGTTGTTCCCACGAATCTAAAATTGCCTCCCTCTGATTGCCGCTATACAAACCCGGACGGCTGCTCGCTTCCCCCATCCAGTTGGGTCTATTTCAAGAACACGCTGATTAGCGCTGATTGCGACTTGATTGTGGCGGGTGCTTCGCCCAGCCCCCTCCCAAGCCTCTGTGGGGCGCACACGCTCCTGCTCCTCCACCATAGCCCTTGCTGCCACCCATGAACCGGCAGACAAGGTGACCACGCGAGTGGTCAGCACACCTGGGGGCCTTGCTCTGCTGCTACCTCTTCCTGGTGGGACTTCAGGCAAGTGACCTCCCCTCTCCCAAGCCTCTGCTTCCTCTGCAAAATCCTGCTGAGTTCAGGAATGTGCAGAACAAAACAGCACCCAGGGAGTGATGCTTTAGTGGTGGGTTAGTAGATGCTGCTATAGGTCAGTGGCCTGGGGATGTGGCTGTTTAAAACACCGCCTCACATACACGCTTGCACACACCTACTTGCACACAGACGCGCACACTCACAGACCGCTCACACCCTGGTTGCACTTGAGGCTGCCCTTGGTGGGTGGGACTGAGCTCCCCTTCACCGAGCACTTGACACTTGCCTTGGGCACATCATCGTGTGCAAACCCCACAACATCCTTTGAGGCACATATTTTGTCCCCATTTGCAGGCGAGGACGCTGAGGCTGGTGGAGGTGAGGTGACGTGCCTTGCATCTCCCAAGGAGGGAATGGCGACATCAGTGTATGACCGAAGGTCAGCATGAGCCCAAAGCGCGGCTTCTCTCTCACCACCCCACAGCCGGCTCAGGGTTTGCCCCTGGTTAAGGAACCACCACAGTGAAAACCGTTTCTCCTACGTCTGTTGCTAGTTACGTTTGCTGTGCTGGTCTTGTGTGATCTTGGAAAAGTCTTTTTTCTTTCCTAGGGCCCAGCTCCTTTCTCTGTAAAATGGGGTCAACGCAATGTACCCCAAACGCTAAGCCACTTCTTCCGGTGGGTGGACTGATTCTTGGAATAACTCGGAAGCACATTTTTAAAATGCAGATTCTAAGCCAGGTATGATGGCTCATGCCAGTAAGTCCAACACTTCGGGAGGCTAACACAGGAGGAGGATCACATGAGACCAAGAGTTCAAAACCAGCCTGGGCAACATCACAAGAGCCCATCCATACAAAAAATTTATAAAATTACCTGAGTGTGGTGGCACATGCTTATAGTCCCAGCTACTTGGGGGGATGAGGCCAGAGGATTGATTGAGTCCAGGAGTTCAAGGCTGCAGTGAGCAGTGATTGCACCACTGCACTCCAGCCTGGGCAATGGAGTGAGGATCCTGTCTCTAAAAAAAGTAATGATGCAGATTCTGGACTTCATCTTTAGCAATCTGGAGTCAACGGGCATGGGATGGGCCCAGGAATCAGTATTTTAAGGCACTACTCAAGGTGACAGTGAGCACTAGAGTGTCAGTTGTTTTCTTTAGGAAAAGACCCTCCCCACCTGCCATCTTGTCACCCAAGCCAGAAGCCCAGGCATCCCCAATGCTGCCTCCGGGTCCCCTCAACCTCCAGTTGCAACCATCTGCAAGACCTCTCTGTTCACTCTCAAATGGGCCTCTCTGCAGCCCTACTGGCACTCCTCAACCCCTGCCCACAGCCCCACCAACCCACACCTGGCCGCCTGCAGCAGCTTCCCCTGTGGACTTCCTATTCTAACTCTGGCCCCCAGTGGTCCATTTTCTATACAAAAGATAAAAGAAGGAAGGGTTGTGAAATGCAAATCTGAACCCCAGCCTCCCTCCTAGCTTAAACTATCAATGGCTCCCTATTGCTCTAAGGATAAAGATTAAGCCTTGCCGTGGGGCCTACAGGACTTTGGGGGGACCAGTGCCTGCCCTCTCTGCAGCCTCATTTTGCACCACCAACTCCCTCCTTGCAGCCCCATCATCCTCTCCCAGATTTCAGATTTTGACCCACTATGGGCCTTCTGGTTGCTGTTCCTTCTTCCTAGATAGAGCACCTTCTCGCCCTGCTTCCAGTTAACTCTTACAGTTCATTAGACAGCTCAAACCCCACTTCCTGGAACTATTCTGGAAGGAATTGACCTGCCCTGGTGGTGGTGAGCTCCCTGTGTAGAGAGGAATACAAGTAGATTTTGTGTAACCACCTGGAAGGAGGACATGAAGGGCACCTCTGGTTTGGGTCTGAGCCCTAGATCCTTCTTTCTTCCAGGAGAGTCTGTGGTCCTCTAGTATAAGGTAGCCCTGCCCTCCTGGGCTGTGGGAAACCAGAGGGCATTGGAGACCCAGCCTTAGTCCCCAGAATCCTGGGCAACTTAAGCCAAGGCCTGTCTACAACAGCGGGGCTCCAGAGCTTAATTCTCATTCGGACTTTCCACTTGGCACCTGGGTCCTGGGCGGAATTGGGATGTGGAACACCCTGCATGCCTTTGACTCTGGGTTGGCAGGGTCTTGCTACCCCCAGAGGGCTCTAAGGAGTGTTTAGTTCAACTCCCCCTCCCTCTCTGCTACTGAGAGCCTTCTCTAACCTGCCTCTCCCATCCTCTCCCCCGCTGCCTTCCTCTGTCTCCCGCCCTCTTCCCCCCCAACATCTCTGCTACTTCTCTTCTCTCCCTCTCCCCTCTTTCACCACCCAGCTCCCACAGCCTCCTCTCCCTCCTTCCATCATTATGCACCCCTCCCTGTCTAGCTACCTCAGCCCTAGTCAGCTCCCTGTCTGAAAGTCAGTCTCTGTCTCTCTCTATCTTCCCTGCAGCCCTTTGCCATTCTCCCCATATTTCAAAGCCCCAAACAGTGATGTTGGGGGATGGGGTTCACCACCCGAGAAAGAAGAAAAGGAGACAGACAAAGCCCTGGGCTGTCCTCCCCTGATGTCCCGGAGCAGAGCAGAATGGTGAGCCTGGTGAGCGGGGAGGAGGCCCCGCTGGGGTGGGAGGAGGCTAGAGAAGGAAGCAGGCCCCCAAGGGAGTCTTGTCAGGGGGTGTTTAAGAACACAGGCCCTAGAGTCACACAGACCTGGCTTCACATCCTGGTTCTTCTGCTTCTTGGCTGTGTGACCCTGGGCAAGGATCCTGCCCTGCCATCTCTGGGCCTCAGTTTTCCTATCTGTGAAATGGGGATGAAGCTAGTTCCTGTCTCTCAGGGTTGTTGTGAAAATTCAAGGAGCTAATGTTTGAAAGGGCTCAGCATCAGGCCAGATAGGTGCTCAGTAACTTTAGTGGGTAGTCAGGGACTGGCCAGGGCCCCACACTTCACATCTGGGATGTGGAGTGGACATCTGGCCATGCTCTGCATTTCTAAGTGAGCCCTCAGTGAAGATGGGGGCTCTCAGGCTAGGCTGGCTTCCCACTGTGTTGTACACAAAGAAGTCCATGCTCAGCAAGATGAAGCTGTACACCCCAAATCTCTCAGTGAGTTCAACAAGGCCAGCACTTGAGCTCAACAGCTGTGTTACCCTCAAAACCTGTCTCCCTCCATTACCTGGCCTGGGGCCCAACTCTGGAAACCCTCACAGCATTGGCATGGAGTCTCCAAGGCCCATGTGTGGAGCATGGGAGATGGGTGGGATGTCTGTCTACTTTCCAGGATCCTGTGGACCCCTACCCCTAACCCCTGTTGCTAGGCAACAGTTGCTCATGGCTGAGGGCCCCAGCAGAGGTGGAGCAGATGGAGACCAAAGCAGCTGGCTCTGTCCTTCCTTCACAAACAGGCCTGTGGCAGCTGCTCTGAAGTCTGGAAACTGGAGCTTCTGAGATAAGCAGGGATTTGCCCAAAGTCACTAGTGATGTGGGTTGACACATCCTAGCCCACATGTCAGAGCTAGCAGGACCCTTAAAAAGTCAGCTACTAGAGCACACAGGCTACCACCCCCAACTCCTGAGCCCAGGGCAGACATCACTAAGCAATGACCGCTCTTCTTCCCACTGAGCCTAGCGCTACCCTCAGAATTCTGGATATGGTGCCAGACAGCTCTAGCAAGGCACCAACACTGGCATGCGACATAGATCTATTTGTCATTTCTTATCTGCTCCAACCCTTCCACTTTACAGATGGAGAAATCAAGGCCCAGAGAGACGATGAGATGGAATGAAGTAGGTACAGGGCCTGGGAATCAGACAGCTTCAGGTCTCAGCTCTGTGCTGTCCTGCTGTGTGACCCTAGGCAAGTCCTGCTCCCTCTCTGAACCTCCGCCAGGGTAGAATGGCTGAGGAGAGCAAGACCACCCTGTGGGAATTAAATGGAGGAGAGGATGCAAGGGTGGGAATTAAATGGAGGAGAGGATGCAAGCACTGCTGGGTGAGAGACTTTCAACACCTTCCTTCTTTTCCTGTCTCTTTCCTCAGGGTGTGGCAGCCGGTGGGCTCTAACTCAGTCATCCCCCTAGCCCAGGTCACACTCCTTTCGGACTTTTCTGGCTGCTCCCTTCCTGGGACGGATGTCTGCCCAACAAGCAGTTTTCACCAGGGAAGGGGTAGGAGTTGGAGCCCACTGGCCCTTGGTGTAGCGGGAGGAGGTCTGGGACAGGCTGTGCTGTGTCTGCCTGAGTGTCTCACCAGCGGCAGGAAGGCTCAGCTTCTCTCTTGCTCCATTCTCCTGGCTCAGAACCATCCCCCACCCGGCTCTCCTTCTGTCATGGACGCCGGGGGACAGCTCAGCAAGGACCTGCCCCTGGACCTGTCCATCCTGGTTCCCCTAACCCTGTGGAGATTGCACTGGGCACCAGCACAAAAACAGCCCCCCAGGCAGGACCCATCAGATCCCCTTCCCCAGCTGGCCTCAGCATGGGAGGCCTGAGCTCCTCTCGCGGGGCTCACCCAGTCTCCCCAGTCCAGCAGGGCTCCCTGAGGGCAAGTCTCCCAGAGCACACAGCAGGTGCTTGTAGTAGGTGCACGTGGCTGAGCAAATGCATGAATGAGTGTGTGAAAATAGGTGAAGGAACACACACGGCTCTTTGGAGGATTGTAGCCTTCCTTGCCCCCCTAAAAGCAGGGCAGCGTGGGGGGTCACACACTGAAGGGAAACTGGGAGACCGGCTACTGCCCTGAGTTACCCCTGCTGACTGCACTACCTTGGGCAGCCCCCCCCAGGCATCAGTTTCCTCAACTGTCAAGTACGAAAGTCAGAGGCGATGCTCAGGGGCTGCATTTAGAGCATCTGTGGACGTGGTCTGTACAGCCCAAGACCTGCTCCTGATGAATGCAGCCAGCTGAGAAGCAGCCGACTTGGGGGTGGGAGGGTAGTGCAATGTGTCCATACTTGGAACCATCCTCTGCTCCGGACAGGCCATTGCCTGGGTCAGGAAGGACATGGCGGCATTGTCTGCCTAGGGGACTTTGAGCTGAGCGTGCAGGGGCTGTGCAAGGAGAGTGGTGATGGAGGGAACTTCCTCTAAAGACCTTCTAAACAGCAGGGTGAGACTTGGGGATGAGAAGGTGCTGGGGCAATGTCCTGCGTGTGCAGCACTCCACACATGCACGCGTGCACATGTAGACACACCACAGGCATGTGTGCACTTACGCACACACTCATGCATACCACACAACGCACCGACTCTACCTGCACAGCTGTTTAGATTTTTCTCCCCCTGAAATCTTTCCATTGTCTCTTGATCTTCTCATCTCAAATATCATCCCCAATCCAGCCATGGGACAAGGGGGCTCCACATTGGGCAGTAACAACCAGGTCTCCAGGAGGAACAGGGGACAGGGTAGGGGACCATGGACACTGGCAGCTGAGGGGAGGGCGGTAGGAGCCAGCGGTCAGCTCTACGTGGCCCAGGTCCTGGCAAGATCGTCTCATCTACAAGGGGGCCCCAGGCTCGAGTTTTCATTGTTGCTGTTTGGACACAGGACTTCATCACCACCTTTGTGTGCTTTGATGGGTTTGGGGACTCTTGCCAGAACCACCGCTTGCCAGATTTCTCCAGATTTTGGTAAAGTCATGTTAAAGTCAGTCCCTTTTTGTCTTCCATTTCAAAGGATCCAGAAGTGGCAGTGAGCCTGGGGCAGGAGTGGAGACCCCAGTCAGAGGTGTGAGCTCATTCACTAAACTCTCAGAGAACACCTATTCCCAGCCAACCGCCCTGCTAGCCGCACGTTTCCTGCCTCATGGAGGACAGAAATCCATCAGCAAATAAACCAGATGATGATGAGGAGGATGTGGGCTGCGAAGGGGCCTGGGCCTGGGAACCCGAAGGCTGGAGGCAGCTGCACAAACATCTCCCCTGGCTGCCCCGGCCTGACCCGCAGCCTCTCCTGCCATGCGGCTCCCGGCAGGCTCTCATCTGAGGTTCAGACCTGCTGGGAATGAACCCGGAGGGCTCAGGAAGTCTGGCACCCAGAGTACAAATCCCCTCAGGTTCCAGGGACATCGGCCACTTTGTTCCCTGGTCTTCCCATCCTGGGAATTTAACCCAGGCAAGGACAGATGATGGACAGTTGGTCCCAGTTACTAAGACCCCACTCGCTTCTACATTCAGATTGTTCTCCTCCTTAAAACAGGGCTCCCTGTCCCACCAGAAACTTGCAAAACATCCAGGCTTCCAGGCTCCATCCTGCCCTGCCAGTTCAGGATCTCCAGAGAATTCTGCGTTTTTAACAAGCTCCTCATGACTGGAAACTAGTGCTCTGGAATGGAGCAAGCCTCAGTGTAAGACGGAGAGAAAAGCTAAAGCCCAGACTTGAATCTGAGTAGACTCGCTGCGTGACCCTGGGCAAGTCACTTAATCTCTCTGAGCTTCCCTCCCCTCATCTTCAATAGGGAAGTTGAACATCATTCTGGTCCCTGCATCCATTGCAAAGAATCTTTATTGAGGGCCAGTCACCTCACCAGGCAGCTCTTGCTCCCAGTTAGGCTGGCACTGGCCCACGGCCTCGCCTCCTGGCATACTGGGAGTGCTTAATGAATGACAGTTGCTTTCACGGTTGTCTTTGAAGTATGTCCTTCTCACAAACATCGGCTTTTAATGGCTCCCCAGGGCCAGCAAGTGGCTCCTCGCTCCGGCCCAGATGGGCATGTCAGAATCTCTCAGGCTGGTCCCCTAGGCGTGGCTGAGGGCGTCAGTCATGAGCTTACCCCCAGCAGAGGCAGAGTGAGGAGGATCAGCCCAGAATCTCTGGCTCCCATTTGGGTAGGGGGCAAGCCCACTGCCCCGGTCTGATGAGAAAGGTTAGCAAAAACAAGCCTCAAGAGGGTCACAACTGCCCTGGACCCTGCCCCATTTCCAGCCCTCCTGCCCACAGCCCCCAGTGATGGCACTGTCATCTTCCATCCCCCCCTCTCCTGCTCCAGCCTGTGGCCCCATTGTCTGCTCTTTCCAGTGTAGGGAGAAGGAGGCTTGAGAGGCCCCGGCACAGATCACGGAGGGTCTTTTGGATCATGCTAGATGTTCTAGTGGATGTTGCCACCCACTTGTCCTGGCTTTATTTGGAATGGGGTTTAAGGGGGAGGAAGAAGCAGTGTGATGGTCAAAAACATATAGACTTTAGGGCAGCCAGATGCGGATTCTAGACCCAGCTTCCTCACTTCCATGCTGTGGGTCTCACACAATTAGCTTCCTTTCTTCTGAGCTTCCATATCCTCGTCCACAACATGGGCTGTTGCAAAGGTTAAGTAAGACGGTATCCATATAAACCTGTCCTCGGAGCCTGCCCAGAGGAATGCCCCAGATATAGTAGCTTTGATGCTTGTTCTAGTGCAGTGATTTTCAAATGGTATGCTGTGAGAGGATCTTGGGTGTGCTGCAAAAATGTTTAAAGATCATTCATTCAATTTTTTTTTTAAAAGAAGTTCACAGCGTAGTAAGTATATTTTGCTCTTTTTTTTATCAACATAATTTAAGGGTAACATGGAAGTTTAACTACAGGTTTGAGTGTGCTGTGAGATTTAAAAAAAAAAAAAAAGGTTGAAAAACCGTGGTCTAGTGTAAGAGAAGCTAAGGAGCCAGGCTCGGGAATTGGCCAGATTTGGGCAGGAATCAAGGCTCTGCTCCTTGGCTGTGTGATTTGGGACAAGTGACTTAACTTCTCTCTGCTGTTCCTTTCTCATCTGCAAAGGGAAACGCTCGCCTCCCAGGCTTGTCGTGAAGATTACCCGTATGTTAGTTTGCTACCAAGCCTCGTGTGCAGATTAAACTTTGTGCTGAAGGTAACTATTCTTAATAAAAATGAAGAATGATGTGCAAACCCATTCACTGTGTGTTTACGGAGCACTTAACCGTGAATGGGGCACTGGGCTGGCGTGGAAGGAGACACAAGTGCAGGGTCACCCACACAGGGAGGCATGCTCCCAGTAAGGTTCGCACCCCACCCCACACTCTGGGACCCCATGTTAGGAAAACATGGTTCAGTCCAATGCATTTGCTCCCCAAAAGGGACCCTGAGTCACCCAGCTAGGGCAGGAGACCAGAGTCCCAGTGCACCACGCTGTATCTGCCCACTTGCTAAGCCTTGGCAAGCCGCAGCCCAGCCTCTGGGAGCTGGGGACTCAGGAGCTGTCAGTGGCACTTGTGGCTTGGCGAGCGCCCCGGCTGTCCCTGACCCAGCACCCCTCCTGCCACAGCTCCTGGAAATCAAGCCACAGCAGCCACTTGCTGCGGGGGCTATTTCTCAAGAGCTCTTGTATCCAGAGCTTCAGGATATAGGCGTCTTTTCCCACCAGCCATGGAGGCAAGGCTCTGCCAGGCCCCACGTCTGGGTGGGCAGCCAGACACAGAGCCAGGAGGAGTCTAAGGAGAGCAGTCCTACGGGAGGCTGCAGGGCTTACAAGAGACTTGTCTAGGCAGTGAGGGCCGCGAGTGCCAGGGACACACACTTCCCAAAAGCCCTCACCAGGCAGCGACCTGCACCAGCTGCCAGCCATGAGCTGCTGAGGTAGAAACATCCCGGACTCCTGCTAAGGGGTAAGTGACTTGGCCTTTGGGGTCTCACAGGAGAACGAGTAGAGAGAGGCGCAGGCTCTGGAGCTGGGTTTGTACCCAATTATCACCACCTACTCATTGAGTGTCAGTTTTCTTATCTGTAAAATGGGAGCGGGAACAAGTGTACTGACCTCACAGAGCTGCTGGCGGGTTGAAATGAGTTCGTACGTGTGAAGTGACGAGAGCAGGGCTGGGCGCACAGACTTGGGCAAGGTTTACTTCCTGAGCTTTTACTTAGCTGCAGTCCACTGCGGTCTGACCACATTCCATACAGCCAGGTACTGCAGAGAGCAAGAAATGACATTCACATAACTTTTATTACAATGTAATTGCTCTCTCTTCTTGTTTTTCTTTTTTAGACAGAGTCTCACTTTGTCACCCTCAGTAGAGTGCCATGGAGTCACAGCTCACAGGAACCTCAAACTCTCGGGCTCAAGAGATTCTCTTGCCTCAGCCTCCTGAGTAGCTGGGACTCCAGGTGCCCAGCACAATGCCCGGCTATTTTTAGAGACGGGGTCTCGCTCTGGCTCAGGCTGGTCTCGAACCTGTGAGCTCACGCAATCCACCTGCCTCAGCCTCCCAGAGTGCTGGGATGACAGGCGTGAGCCACCACGCCCTGCCCATCTCTCTTCTTCTTGTTGATCTCTTCCTGTGCCTGATTTATGGGTTAAACTTTATCACAGGCACGCACCTACAGGAAGGACAGCATAGGGTTCAGGCAGCCATTTGAAACACACCCCGTGGGTAAGAAGGCCTGCTGTGTCGCTCCTGGGAGTAGGCAATCTGCCAGGGACAGGTGAGATGAACCATCAAGCAGGCACCTGAGGGGGGTGGGTAGAGACGGCAGCATGTCTTGGTTCCGGCACACATTTGACCCGTTTGTCCGTCCCAGCCACACTGTCTGAGCATCTGCATAGGCTCTAGTTTTGCACTGATGGGTCTCCTCAAGGACGCGCTGTAGTCTTTGCCTAAATTCTCACTGAGACCTCGTGCACAGGCAGCCCAGAAGTGCCAGGGAGTTCGTGCCCTTCTCCTGTGCAGCCCTCCACGATGGGGGGCGGAACTGATGGGCAATGCTGGGAGGCCTTCTGTACCCCCACACAGGTCCTAGAAGTCCGAGTCCCCACTGCCACACCACCTCCTGGGCCATAGGTCCTGGGATTGGCTTCTGTCCCTGGTTGCTCTCCTGATCCCTCATGGCGGCTCCCAGGCTGCATCTCCCACAGCAGGTCCTTGCCGGAGGTTCTGATGTCAGGGGACCCTGTGCGCACGGCAGGGCCAGGGCTGGAACCCAGGCTGCTACGGTCAGTGCCCCCCTCTGGGTCTTGATTCCTTCATTTCCTCTGCATTGGATCTTTGCGACTGTGCCCTGTGGCATGGACGACACAGGCACTGGGGAAGGTCTGGGTGCTCCCTGAGCGATCTGACCCTCCCCGCCTGCCTCCAGGCCTCTACTTCCCCTGATGAGAGCCCAAGGCCCTGCCTCGTCCTCTGTGGTCTCTTCCCACCACCTGGCCTCTGTCTGCTCCAGAGCAGCCTGTGATGGTGCAGGGGTCAGGGACATCTGTCCACCCACAGGTTCGTGTGTGCTTATACCGATGCATATGTGTTCAAGTCCTGAGCTCACACAAACACGACCGTGCCTAAGTGTGTGCACCCCTGTGCACACGTGCACACATTTTACTCAACTACCAGACTGCCTTGGCTTTGGGGCTCTCATACAATCCAGCCACAGCTACACATAGGCAGAGGAGGCTCAAAGTTAGTGGGAAGCCTGTAGGTCACCTTGCCATGATCAGGCCTGGCCCGTCAATTCCAGGGAGAGCAGGGGGGGATGTGAGGAGGCAGAGGTGTTCTAAGGGGGGTGGATTAAGTAGGAGGGAGGGAAGAAAGGAGCTCAATTACTGGTACCAAATGTTTACAGATGTCGTCTCCTCTTGTCCCCCCCATTATCGTGGGGTAGGGATCATGAGCCCACTTTACAGACAGTAAAGTGGAGTGTATTGGAGGGACTCATATTAACTCTGAAGTTCAAATCCTGGATCCACCGGAGCCTTAAGATGTGAGACTCAGTATCCTCATCTGTAAAATGGGGCCAATGATTCCTTCTCAGGATCCTATTGGGTATCAGGAGAAAACGCATGCAAAGTGCTCTTAGCCCAGTACCTGGTACAGAGAGAGTGGCCGTCAGTGAGGCCTATGACAATATCAAAGATGAGATGAGATGGGAGCAAGAGACGATGGCCCAGACTCACACTTCCCCTCGCGACTGGCAATGACCCTGGCCAGCCCTGTGCCCTCCTCAGCTCCTAAGGGGGAAGGTAGCATTCCTGGGGCCTCATCCTCGCCCTTCCCCAGTCCCCCCACCACTCATAAGCAGAACATTGGGGGAGGCAGCAGTGGGTCCTCAAGCCCCCTCCTTGCCTGTCAGAGACAAAAAGAAAGCATGTGACTGTCAGAAGCATTATGTAACTGTCAAAGGGATATGAAACCCCTCCCATGAGTTATTAATAAGTCACAGGTGGAACTATTCAGTGAGAGTATAAAAGAGACAAAAATGTTTATCAAAAGTTTTTTAAATTAAGGCAAAACAACAAGAAATGCTATGCCCTATGGGAATAGTTGGTCACAAGTTTCCAGAACCCACCACCCAAGAGTTGGGAGGAACTAGGGGCTCTGGAGCTATAGAAAGTGGGATAGGGAAGGGGATCAGGCCCATCAGCCTGGTGGCCCAGCTTCCCATAGGCCCCATCTACGTGGCCGCCCTCAAGAGTGGTGAGGATTGCCCTGAAAGCGCTCGCCTCCTGTCCATGGCTCCTCAGATTTGGAGAGCAGCCACCCAGCTGTCAGGGTCTTCACTCCTGTGGCTTCCTGTCCCCACATTAATTACTTTTGCCTAAACCACGGTCAGCGCTGGTGACCCTGCCGGCTGTGGCCTTGCCTCCCTAGACTCCAGCCCACCATGGAAATCGCTGAGCCCCATGTCCCTTCACCTCCTGTACCTCCACTAGAAGAGAGGCTGGGGGTGCAGTGCGATGATAATTGTCTTTCTCTGAGCAATTCAAGGTAACTAATCAGCACCATGATGCTGGCAGCTGTGACTGCTAATGGAGTTAGAAACTGTCAAATTGAAGGTAATAATTGTCTCCTTTAAAAAAAAAACTAGTTAATTAGCATAATCAGGCAATAAATGGGCCAATATTTCTAACCCAATGAGGGAGATGAATGAGAATTATGGTGCCTTCGGGGGTGGGGGGGGAGGTCTCTGGTGGAGATATCAATCCCAGCCAGGAGTCTGTGGCCACCAGTTCAGAAGGTCGGGAGAAGAGGGCAGGGAAGGTGGAGTATTTGGAGGCTTCCCTGTGTGAGCGCCCCTGGAGATGCTGTCTTATGTAAAATGCACCCTTGTTTTCAAAGCAGCGGCATTTGCAATGTTCACGTTGGCATTCCTCCAACCCATCCCTTTGATGTGTATTTACTGAGCACCTGCTGGGAAGGCAGTCAGGATTTGTTCTTGGCCAAAAAAAAAAATTTTTTTTAATTAAAGTTCACAGAGCTTACTCACATCCTTCAAGCCCCTATTTCCCTTCCCTCTCCCAAAGAGGTTTGCTCTCTGAGTTGTCAAGGTAAGACAGAGCTAATTCTGAGTTATACATGTCTGGTAAAGATGCCTGGGGAATTGATATAAAAAGGTGTCTCCAAGTCATCTCTCAACTTAGGCAGACTGCCTGATCTGTGGATGGGTGTGCTCAGGGAGATGGGGAGGGCGCGAAACAGTCGTCACAAGCAACCCTGATCCAAACTCTCTCTGTGCTGGGCACTGACCAGGACTGTACATGCCGGGGAGCCAGCTGCCATTATTATCCCTATTTTATAGAGGAAGGAACTGAGGCAGAAAACTGTCAAATAACTTGTTCAACATCACCCTGAGAGTGAGTTCCAGAGCCGGGATTTGAGTGCAGGAAGCCCAAACCCAGAGTTGATTATTCTTAAGCCTCAATCTGTCATAGGAGAGTTTTGCTTGATGAAGCCCTGTGGAGGACGCCAAGAGCCAGACCACCTCTGAGCAAGATGATTTGCAGCTGGGGGGCGGGCCCTCGGCCAATTCGTCCGCAGGTGCTCCTTGTGGAGACAGAACCCGAGCCCATCGCGAGCCTTGGGCACGTAGTCATTGTCTAATACTCCCCTCACCTGTCTTGTGCTGTCTCAATAAAAGGCTACTACGGAGGTTGCTCAGGGCTCCCTGCAATCAAGGTTAGCCTGCCTCCTACAAGCTTGTACTTCTAATCCGTGTCTCGCCTGGTTCCTTTCTGCTACGATTGAGACCAGGGTCATAGAGGATCCAACAAAGCCCAGACATCCATAATAAATGGCTGGGGGTACAAGGGAAGCAATGTGGATTGAGCACGTAACATGTAGAAGGCACATGAGCTGAGTGCTGAGGATGTCAGGGAACCAAGACCCTAGCCCCTGTCAGCTGGCAATCACTTCCTGTGCTCTGGGTCCTCCACTTACCAGACAGGGGCTCTTGGCCTCACTGAGACGGCTGCCCACCGTGGTGGCCTGAAATACACCATTCATCTTCCAACCACAGGACCAGGCGACATGTGACGCGTGAGCTGCGCACAGTTGCATCCCAGCGTGCACATAGTGACGTCTGTGTACGGCTCTGCCCTTTATGAGTCTCACGACACGGCCATCAGGTAAGATCTGCCCTCTGCATTTTACAGACAAGGAAACAAGAATTCAAATGGAAATACTTTGTTTGAGAGGTACCTCCAGAAAACATTGATGGTGAAGTTACAAAATGTATTAGTTATCTATTGCATAATTACCTTCAAACTTAGTAACTTAAAACATCAAACACTTATTATCTAATAGTTCTGGGAGTCTGGGATCTGGAAGGGGCTTGGTTGGATGGTTCTGGACCAAGATCTCTTGTGAGACTTCAGTGAAGGAGTCATCCAGGGATATAGTGGTGTGAAGGCTCAACTGGGCCTGGGATTCACTCCCAAGCTCACTCATGTCCTGGTTGGCGGAGATGGCCTCCTCCCTGGATGGTGGCTGGAGGCTTCAGCTGTTCACCACATGGACTTTTCCATAGGGATTCCCGTAACATGGAAACAGGCTCCTCCCAGAGTGAGTGGAGAGAGAGGGGTGTGGAGAGAGAGAGAGAGAGAGATATCAAGACTGAAGCTGCAGTATATTGAATAACCTAATCTCAGAATAGCATTATCACTGTTTTTTTTTTGTTTTTTTTTTGAGACAGAGTCTCACTATGTTGCCCTCAGTAGAGTGCTGTGGCGTCACAGCTCATAGCAACCTCAAACCCTTGGGCTTAAGGGATTCTCTTGCCTCAGCCTCCCAAGTAGTTGGGACTACAGGCCTCCACCACAACGCCCGGCTATTTTTTGTTGCAGTTGTCATTGTTGAGCTGGCCCTGGCCGGGTTCAAACCCGCCATCCTTGGTGTATGTGGCTGGCAGCATAACCACTGTGCTACTACCCTATTGCACGAGAAACAACCCTGACACAATGTGGCAGGACTGAAAGGGTGTGAACACGAGGGGTGGGATTTGTGAAGGCCACCAGAGAGGCTGATTGAGGTGAGTCGGGGGAGCCAAGGAAGGCAGCAGAGGATCAAGCCTGGTCCCACTGTAGGCAGCTAGAGGTCAATCCCACAGGGAACTCTAACAGAACGTGTAGAACATACCTTGGAGTTATCCCCAAACAGCCCGTGAGGGCACTGAGGGACCTCACCCCCTTTCCATGCATCCTCCTCCATGGCTGGCTGAAGGCCGCACCCCTGGGCATTAACTGCAGCATCCTCAACTGTGACTTCCCCTCTCTTACCTTACGTTTCCTGGTCTGTAAGCGAGGATGACGCCGGCGTGTACGCGACAGAGTCAGTTTGCGGTGGTTGTTCAATAAAGCACATAGTGTCGTGGCTACAGTGGCCCCCCGATGTGCGACTGTGAGAATGAAGTCAGACGATGTCAACACTCCTCTTGGTAAGTTCCCGTTCCCCTCTCTCCTTCCTGTGCTCTTTCCAGCTCAGCACATCACGTCTAACATTCAGACAGTATCACCCCAGGGCTCAGGGCTCTGCTGCTCAGAGGAATCCGGAGATGAACTAGGGGTGGGAGCAGATTATTTCCAAAGTTCCTGCCAACCTCAGCGTCCCAGGGGCCCAAGGAGCCCAGTGGTGTCAGCACCTTGGACAGCTTCCAATGCGGCCTCACCTGGTTTGATCTCCCTATTGGCAACAAACGCCCCCACAGCAGTTCGATGTCTTGAGACCCTCCTATATGTCAGTAAAGTGATTCGTCTGAGGCTCCACAGCTAGAAAGGGGAAGAGCCAGGACTCCAAACCCAGGCATAACTGTCTCAGACAAGATGCCTTTCCTCTCTGTTCCTTAGTTTCTTCATCTGTAACATGGGAACAAGATGAGCTTTGTGAGTATGGGATTTAGTAGAATGCTACACTATCACTGTCTTGAAATTCTCAGCAATTCTTTAACAAGGGGCTGGCATTTTCATTTTGCTCTGGGGTTGGCAATGCACACAACCAGACCAGCATGGGAATGATAATTGAACCTCCCTCTACCAAACATGTTCTGTTTTCCCTTCCTGGTCTCCTTGTGATGCTTCTCATCCCATCCTATGGCTTAGGAGTCTGACTTACAGTGGCTGCACCTATAGGCTCCCTCGTCCTCTGATGTGTACAGTTGGGCTCACCCAATGGGAGGCCCTGGCAGGGGGTGGGAGGGCGGGGAAAACGTTCATGCTCAAGTCCAAGGGCATCCTACTTATCCCCCAGGGTCACTGCAGGCTGGCCGCTTTCCTTGGTGGAAGCCCTACCTCTTTCATGTAGCCCTCTCCAGTCTTGCCGTGTTCCAAGAACATTTCCCATTGGTTCATTTAGGCCACGGCTGCTGGCTTCAGAGACCTTGTTATCCTTCATTGAACGCTCCTCAATTTCCCCACGTGTGTGTGTCTTTTGTTTCCCATCGGGACCCCGCCTGATACACTCCTTCATGGAGTTGCTGGGAAGATTAAGTGAAACCCCACGTGTAATACATGGCACAGTCCCCGGTGCATAGTGAGTACTGAGCAAAGGGTCACTCTTACAACTGGGTATCTAGCTCCAAAGGCCGAAAGCTCTGAACCACTATCCTGCACATCCACCCCCTGCTAGCATACACAAGTGCACACACACACACACGCACACAACTAAAATCAGTTCATTTGGTGGAGTGCCGACAGCCAGGGAGAGCTGTCCCTAGGGAGTGAGGCTTGCAACCTAAATTATCCCTCAAGACCTCTTCTTTTCAGCCTGTGGGCTCTGGGTTGCTCACTGCGTCTCACCTTGGGAATCAGCCTCCCTTTCTCTTTCTCTTTTCTCTCCCTGCTCTCTCCCTCTAAGGACATCCGGGCTATTGAGTTGGGTCTCTGCAGCCTTGACCCTCCTCTGGGAAACACAGAAGCCACATCACAAGGCAGAAGCCAAGTCTTCCAGCCAACCCACCTTCCAGGGGTGCAAACAGTGACTGCTGCAGCCTCAGCCCAGAGCAGTGTTAGGGACCCTCACAGGGTGGGCTTAACCCCCTTCACCAGGCCCCAAATCCAAGAGACTTCCAGCTCATGGACTCCAAAATCCTGGAACTCCTGCAGCCCTGGGGGTGGACATTTTGTCCCGGAGCCATGTCTGTTGTGTGCCCTAACTGCATCCTTGTATCCTGGCACGTGGGGTGGGGCTCCATAAAAGCATGGTGAATGAATGAGTGAATGAACACTTGAGTCCACGAGCTAGTACAAGAGCCAGAAGAATTCTTCCTTTTCTTCAGGCTCAATCTATTTTGGATGAAGTGCACCACCACCACCTACGGCCCTGATGATGCTATGGAAGAACCACACACGCACACACAAACACACAGAAAGCAGTTTCCTTCCCGCAGCTTGTTGATTCAGCCAAATAAAAACTCCTCTGGCCTGTGACAATTGTAGTTGGGGGTGGGAAAGTGGGGAATAAAACTCCCTACTACTTAGATGAATTCCTCTTCTGTGTGGCCCAGGTGGAATTGCATAGGAGCACTCCGAGGGCACATCCAGGAAAACCACAGAGAGACCCATCAGATGGGGAGACCTGGCTGGGCTGGGAAGGAGGGATGGTGGACCCATGGAGACTCTCCTGAGCTGGCTTCCTGGCTCAGGCTAGCTCAGGCTGTCTTCCCCCAGAAAGACACCTTGAGACAAGCGTAAATTCCAGAGAAAGCATTGGTAGGGTGTGGGCAGGTGGGGAAAAGAAGGGAGTAGATCAACTTCCTTCCATTCCTGTGCAGTTCCCACTGCGTGTGGCTGGGACTCAGGGCCCTACAGAGGAGGCAGGGGGCTGGTATTCATCCTCCAACTCCTGTCCAGGGTCAGTTGAGAAGTTCCAGTGCATCCAGTCTGCCTGGCAAGGCCAAGAGCAAGTCCTTGGGTGGAGGGGTGGAGGCTCTCACTGGGGAAGCTGCCTACACCACAGTTGCCTGAAATACAACATTAATCTTCCAACTGCAGGATGGCAACTCACAGTGGCATCCCAGGGTGCGCACTGTGACGTCCGTGCAGAGCCCTGCCCTTTATGAGCCTCACGACAGGGCTGTGAAGTGGCGAGATCTGCCCTCTGTGCTTTACGGATGAGGAAACTGAGGCATAGAGATTACACAACTTCCCAAGGTCTCACTACTAACAAGTGAACAAAATAAAAATTTCTCCGCAAAGGAGCTTAAATTCTAAGATAATAAGACAGACACTAAACCGAATATGTAAGTAAAATATGGAGGATTTTAAAACATAATAAATTCTCTGGAGAAGGAGAACAGAGACTGGCCATAGTGAAGGCAGGCACAGTACTACACACAAAATTAAATTAAGTGTTAAAAAAAAAATAGCAGCATTTAAGCCAACACTCGAAGGAGGTGCGGGCGGGAGGGATCCATGTGGCTGTTTGAGGGGGTGAGTTCCCAGTACAGGGAACATCAGGTGCAAAGCGCTGAAGCAGGAATCTGGAGTGCCAGGGACAGGAGCAGCCAGCAGCCGGTGTGCCCAGGACAAAGAGGTTTGGTGTCTCAGGGGTCAGGATCATGAAGCCATGGCTCCAGGTCATGGCGGGCATTGCAGGCCACTTCAGGGACTTCAATTTCCACTGAGCGAGGTCACTAGTCTGACTTAGATTTAACAGAATCACTCTGCCTACTGGGTTGAGAAGAGAATAAAGTAATATATGAATGAATGAGTAAGCAAATGAATGAATCAATGCACACCCTTGTGCCTTTGCACAGATGAGTCTGAACCATTTACATTAATGGAGAGACAGAGGCAAGACTCTAAGAAGAAGCTGGGGGAACTCACACAGCAGAGTTCAGAATTCAACTGGAAGACAGCCGCTGGCCCGGTAGGAAGCTGTGGTCGTCTTCTCGCCCGCCAAGCCTGCAGCTGCCCCTGCCGCCCATGTTCCCACCCGCCAGCACAGCCCCAGGGAGTGGCTGTGATCACAGACATGAAAGCGAGCCTCATGGAAAAGATGATCAGAACATTGTGACAGTGTTGTCTCCCAGAGTGCGCTTTCAAGAGGCTCCAGGCCATCCCAGGGAGCCTTTCTCTTCCTTCTCCAGCCCCTGAGCTGCCAGGTCCAGGCCATAACACTTGCCCAACAGAAGAAAGAGCATCGCAGGAAGGCACCCCTGCTTTAAAGGGGAGGAGACACACAGCTGCATATGAAGCATAACTCAGGGGTGCTGGAGGGAAATGTGGCCGACAGATGCCTGAAATCCACCCCCCCAAACCGAATTTGCAGTTTGAGAGCCAGGATGGAAGAGAAGGAGCTGAAAGGAGAGAAAAATAAGAAAGAGAAGGAAAGCGAAAAAAGGACCAGAAGACTGGTGAGGACATCCGCTGTGGCAAGACACCCTGTTAAAGGCTTTCTGTTCTAGCTATCAGTTGACATACTCCATGAGACAGCCCTGCAAGTGAGTCTGCCAGTAAGCCTATTTCTCAGATGTGGAAAATGAGGCTCAGAGAGGCTAAGGCGCCTGCCCAAAGGCACACCGTGGGGCAGAGATGGAGCTGGGTCTCTGTGTTCTGATGCTGATCCTGCCTATACACAACGGTCCAGTGGGCACATGTTCCAGCTCTGTGCTCATTTCCTTGGGAGGGTCGGGGCTAGGTAGGCTGAGACCTGTTGAGCCAGGAGGAGGAGTCGGCACTCTTCTTTGGCCCCCAGAGCTTCTCTCTTGTTCAGCCACCTGGCCTCACTCAGCTCCAACTACCCTGTTTTCCCCACTCACCCACCACATGTGAGCTAGGCCGTGCGAGGGATCCCAAGAAGATTCAGGCATCAGCCCTGCCCTCATGGGGCTACCAGTCCAGGGAGCACATGCGACCAAAGTCCAGGGTGAGAGCTTTCAACTATTCCCAAAGGATCTCCGTCAGCCTTCCACGGGGGTCCAACAAATTCTACTCGGTCTTCACCATTCCCTGAGGACACTTCTATGACATGTTCCCTGTGCCTGACCCTGAGGCTACAGTGGTGAATAAGACAACGTCTTTCTCTCAAGGAGCTCTCGACCAGGCTACTGAGAGAGGCAGAAGTGTACACTAACAGATCCAGAACAAGGGTTTAAATGCCTTGGAGACAATTTTTTCAGACTTGAGTGGAAATGCAGAAAGGGCTGATTGGAGAAAGTAGAGCAGGTATCAGGGCTGAGTTTTAAAGCATTAATTGGAGTTTTCTCAAACCGAGAAGAGAGGCCTGGGCATTCCAAATGGAGGGAAGAACCTGAGCGAGGTCCAGGGGCCCAAAAATTCATGGTGTAGCCCTGGAATTGCCAGGTGGCCGTAGTGGAAAGAGAAGGCAGAGTGTGTCCCTGTCTTTTCTCTTCTGCCCACACAATCTCTAGAAATTCCCTCACTGGTAGAGCAATTCCGCTCTGTCCTCAATTTGCATCCTTTAGGTGGTAATTAGTTCAGAATTCCCATTGGAGAGCTCACCCCCAGTGTCCTCCCAAAAAGTATACAATTATTCATCCAAATACTTGTATCCAATACTACCCCCACGTCTCTTCCTAGGGGGGAAATCAGCTTCTAAGAGCACAGCACGTTCCTTATATTATTAACCAAGAGGTAAGAGAGTGTTGTTTCCTTCCACTGAAGGACAGGAGCCAGGAAGAGGCTGCCATTCTATCTTGGGAGGCTGGTGATTTGGCATATTATGGGAGTGGATCAGAGGGCAAAGAGAAGCAAAGGGTAGCAAGGACAGGGAGGCTGGATCCAGATGAAGGAGGCCGAGGGCCCATGCTGGGCTGCTGAACACACCAGCAGGGGCAGCGGGTGCTATGGGCAGCTTGGCAGCCTGGGCCCTGGATGGCACAGTCAGTGTCCACTGCCGGGTAGCTTGGGATAAGCACAGAGTTGGTGTTTGGAGTTGTCACAAGTGATTAATTCATCAAAAACACAGAACATTGGAAAACTGGCCCTGACTCAATGGCTCATTAATACTCAGACTCTGATTAGCCCATGGATGCTAATGAAAGCCACTCCGAATAGAGGGCAGCCTCCGTAGAGCTCCAGCATGAGCTTTTCCCTCACTTCCCTTGGCTGGGCACCCCAGGGCCTGAGGGAGGTGAGCAGAGGCTGGGCTCTGGACCTCCAGCAGTCCTCCAGTAACGATAGATTCATTCTTGGCAGTTCTTGGGAGGCAGACCTCAGAGCCACTCAGAGGTGATGGGTTCCAACTCCTGCCATTTTTACAGATGGGGAAACTGATGTGCCAGGCTGAAGGACAGAAAGAAGAGCAGAGAATGACCACAGCCTCAGCTGGATTACAGGGGGTTCATGTCTGGGAGGGCAGCAATCTCATCTTATTCAACTCCAACTCCTGGTACAGAAAAGGTACTTAGTAAAATGCAGAATGAATTCCGAATGAGTGTTATCCCAGACTGTGAACATTTGTGCTAATCGGGTACAAAGCACTCTATAAGTCTGGAAGAAGAGAAGATCAAGAAAGGCTTCCTGGAGGAAGGAGCATCAGAGTGGGCCCTCAAGTAAAGAGGCACAGACTGGCCCTGACTGGGGCTGCTCCGAGCATCTCCTCATTTCATCCTCACTACAACCCAATCATGATTACAGTAATGATTATTGTACGGATGTGGAAACGGAGGCCCAGTCAGGCTGAGTCCATTACCAAGGTCTCATAGTCAGGTCTTGCTGGCCCAAAGCCCACATTCTTACCAGCATCCTGAAGCCCACCTCAAAGAGCCCTGCCAAGGGCAGGTCTTCCCAGTTCCCCTAGGACCTCCATGTCACTGCATCCCACGGTTTGTCACCCACATCCACACCCAGCATGGATTTTGCAGGCTGGGAGCCACCTCAAGATGTCTGGTAAGGGGATGTTAAACCAAACATCTCCACAGAGGGCTGTTGTGGAGACCCAAAAACAGACACTACGGGGCACGTGGTGCGGGGCACATGGTGAACACTCCCCAGGAGCGAAGGGAGGCTGATCCCTGGGCTGCAGTTGGGCTGTTTGTAGTTACTTGTGTTAGACCAGCCTCCCTTTCTGGATTCAAAGTCATTCAACCAGAGAGGGGGCTCCAGGAGGCCCAAAGCCAAGTTTCCTGACTCTTGACTCCCCTGCAAGTGCACCTAGTTCTCAGAAAACAGAAAACTGCCCAGTCAGCCAAGGGGAAGGTCTGCGTCCTCTGCCAACGTAAAATCCCCTGAGAAAGCGGTCAACTACTATTCCAGTAGGGAACATGGGCAGTTTCCCCTTTAATCCCGGCCCCTGGTCCTGACGGGGGAGGCCCCAGCAGTCAGACCAGTCTGCAGTGTGCTGGGGAAGTGTGTGAGTCCAGGGAACCTGTGTGTGTGCGCGTGAGTGTGTGGGGTGTGCCTGGCGTGTGTGAAGCCTCAGTCCAGCAGGAGTGGATGGGATGTCCTTTCAATTGGTGAAAGCTAACTTTTGGTGCAGTAACAAATGGCCCCCAGATCTCAGTGGCCCACAGCAGCAGGCATTTATTTCTCAGCATCCACTAGTTAATTTGCAGGTCACCTGCTCTGCTGTCTGTTGACTATACCTGGGACCCACAGCACATGGGTGGCTTCTACCTGGAGTGCTGCTAGTCACTGAGGTGGGGAAGAGAGTGATGGGGAGCCTGAGCCACCTCGGGAAGCTCTTGCCCAGAAGGGACAGCCAGCCCTTCCACCCTACGTCAAGGTCACAGTCACATGGTCGAGCCTGACTATAGTAGGATGGGAAGGAGAATCCCTGCTTGGGGGAGGGGTGGTCAGGAAACATCTGTGGACATGGACACAGCAGAGCCCTGGGGCACCATGGGAAAGCACATCCCCCCTGGCATGGGCTTGTGGGAGAAAGTGCAGGTGTACAAATCTCCTGCCAGGGACTTGTCCCTGGGGCGTGGACACAGGTAGGCTGGTGTTTCTCATGTATGAAAATGTGTGAGTGCCATGAGCGGCAGCCGGTGGACAAGTGGGCAGAAGGAAGCGCGTGTGTGATGGGAAGAATGCACAGAGGGGAGGGCGCGCGAGCATGCTCTCCCGAGCCACAGCACTAAGTCCGTCTGCACCGACAATGCACGCACCCCACATTCACACCCAAGCATACGCTCCCCTGCGGGGGGAAGAGGCCCTCACAGATGGGAGGTGAGATGCTCAATTTCCCAGCTCATGATTTAGCAGGTTCATTCACCCCTCATCTGTGGCCATCTGTCACCTCCCACCCGTGGCTGTCTCTACCTGGTCCATGCACCATGTTTGCAAAGGAATAGTGGCAGGACCAGAAGGCACAGAGTCTGTCCTTAAATACCAACTCTGAAGATGGGGTCCCCGTCCCAGCCTCAGGCCTCACCCTCTCGGAGCTGCTCTGAGGGATAGGAGCACAGTGGGGGGCAGTCCAGCTCTCAGGCCTCACCAAGGATATAGGTCTCTTCCAGAGGGATTTGGGAGACTCCAAAATGCCTCAGTCTCCCACAAACCTCCAGCAGCCTTTTCCTCCTACCAGTCTGCCACCTCCTTTCCGAAAGGGACCTCCAGCCGTAACAAGCCAGCCCCTAATGCCTGCAGAGAAGACTGCAGCTCCTTGGGGGCTGGCCTCATCCCGGGCCCTGCTGCATGTTCAGCACTCATCACGAAACCCGGAGACAGGAGCTGTTGTTCTCCCCAGTTGAAAGAGGGAAACGGAGGCACAGAGACCTGCCTAAACTTGCACAGCCCACTTATAGCAAAACTAGGGTGTATGCTAAAGTCTCCATTTCAGCCATTTTTAGTGGGTCCAAGCTGCTCAGGTCACTTCTTCCAGGAAATCTTTGGGACAAATAGCCTGGAGGGGCCGCCCTGGGGCTATGGCAGGTCAGTAGCCCTGCACTTGGACAGCAGGGGAGGTGGAGCAGAGAGTCCGGGTCACCTTGTCTTCTTCGCTGGCAATGCCCCACCCTCTCCCAGGGAGGGACAGTTCCTCTTCCCTGGGCCCTGATTTCTGCTTCTAACACGTCCTTGAAATGAGCCTTCGAGCCCACAGGTGATTTGTCATATCCCTGTCAACCGCCGTTTGTGTCCCATCAACCCGAGGTGAAGTTCGGCCTTGTGCGTGCTACACAAGGTCCTGCCAGCGTCTCCAGCCTGGTTGCTGCACCCCCTTCCCTCCTGCTTCTGCACACTTCACACCTGCCTCTCTGCACCTCCAACCCTTGGCAGGTGCTGTTGTCTTGGCCAGGGGCCCTTCCTTCTCCTTTCCACTTTCCCTGCTAACCCCTGACCACCCTGAGCAACTCAGAAATGACTCCCCGCCCCCCAATCCATGTCAGGGAGCCTAGCCCCGAGGTCCCCTCCCCACGCACGCATGTAAGAGCACCCCCCTCTACGAGGTGGCTGCACTTCTGCTGCTGAGTGGCGAGTTCCCCGCTCACTCCCCTGGCTCTGGTTAGTCACTTGACAAAAGATTCTTTTTTTTTGCAGTTTTTGGCCGGGGCTGGGTTTGAACCTGCCACCTCCGGCATATGGGGCCGGCTCCCTACTCCTTTGAGCCTTTGAGCTGCCCTTGACAAAAGATTCTTGCTCTTCATGATGCCCCAGGCTGGATTATTCTAGAGGCCCCCCCATAGGAGATAATAAAGAAGGTAGGGTGGGCAATGACTTGGGCTGGACAGCAGAAAGGCCATCAGGAAAAGTTGGTGGCAAGTGTGCAGGACATTCTGAAGAACAGAGGACCAGCCGTGAGAAGCTCTGAGGGGAGGTTCGGCCAGCTGAGGGAGGACTGGTCTTGGCATATTCAGGGCACATCCATATAGCTGGGTGAAGAATACTGGGGGGGTGACAGGGCTTCACCAGAGGAGCCAAGGGTTTTATAAACATTTTTAGTTCATTTTGAATGCTCCAGGCCACCTCCTCCAGAAAGCCCTCCCTGACTGCATCCCTTGTGTCTCTGAGCTCTCCCAGACTGACCCCAGAGAACTCCAATCACCTCTCAGCCCACATAAAATGGAAGAGTCTCAGAGTACAGGAAGAATACTTTACGACTGAGTCTTCCACTGGTCCCTAGCTCCATGGCCCAGACAGCATCTATGGGGTTTGGATAGGGCCCCAAACAGGACAGTTATCTTCGGTGTCAGCTCCAGCTCCAGTTAGCAGGTCCCTAGGGGATGCAGGCTGGACTGGCTGGGCCACGAAGCTTGGTTATTTATGGATTTTAATTTCCCTGGCTCTTGTGTCCCCCAAGAGGACCCTAGGAAGGCTATAGAGAAGAATTTTGTCTAGCCTGAGCAGAGGGACTCAACTGCTGAGTGATCAGACACCCCTAGGGGGCCTGTGGCCACGTGGAGCCGGTGTCTGAGGAACAAGGGCTGACAGTACAAGGAGTTCTGGACTGGGAGTCACAAAATCCGGGTTCTAATCCTAGCTCTGTCCCAACTTTAGGCAAGCCCTTCTTTGGGCCCCAGTTTCCATCTTAAGGTAAGAGAGATGAATCAAGACCAGGGATTGACTATTCCTTTTCTTTTTTTATAAGAGGATATACAGCAAATATTTTGGCTTGGAGACCATGTGGTCTTTGTCAACACTGCCTTACAGTGTGACACAGCCACAAAAAATATGTAAGCAAATGGCCATGGCTGTGTTCCAAAAAAAACTGTATTTGTTACAAATACGTGGTGGGCAGAATTTGGCCCCTGGGCTATAGATTGCTTACCGCTGATCTAGTATATCACCCAGGACATTTTGTGTAAGATAAACACTATCTAGGGCAGAGGGGCTTACTGGGTCACATAAGGGGAAAAGTCCCAAGGAGACATGAGGTGTGCGTGGCTCCCAGGACTCAGATGGTGTCATTAAGACTCATTAAGACTAAGTTTCACTCTCGCCATCCCACGACTGCATTTTCCTGCGTTTTGGCTTTGTTTCTAGACAGGTATTCTTGTTATGGGGAGTACTGGCACACCAGAATGGTTCATGGCACACAAAAAAATCTAGTTAGACATTAGGAGTTTTACCACCCTATTCTCTCCTATGCCCGTTCCTCTTTTCTTCTTCCCCCTGCTCTTCCAAATTCATGCAAATAAGGGGCATGTAATTCCTCAGACAGCTCCATGCCTGTCATGAGCAGGAGTCGTTTGTGCATGGCCCTTTCCTGTTTCCTATGCCAGCTTCACTCATACCTCCTCTGGATTCTTGGGCTTTTTACAACGAAAGCAGGTTGCCACTGTGTCAGTCCTAAATAGCCCCACCCCACCCAACCCACAACCTGCACCCTTTTCCTCTGTCTGCCCACAGGGACTCACACATCACATCCCTATGTCTGGAAACAGAGTGTAACTCTGCGAACAGCACCAAGCGTCCACCTTGTCCCCACTCCTCGAGAAAGGGACTTTTGCATCCAACCCCTTGGGAACTGAGTTTCGATCACCTGACCTAGAAATCATGATGACCAGTGAGCTGATTACAAAAGAATGAGAGTCATTTATTTCTCATCTGTTCTCTTAAGAAGAAAAGCTCAGATGTGTGTTCCAAACATTGGGGGCTTCCCATGGAGTGTGAGACTCTTCCCAAAGAGTCTGCTGTAAGGAGAGCAAAACAAAGCTGCCCGGGTCAGGAGGCAGTGTCCAGGCAGAGCTGGTTGCACACATGGCCGCCTCTCTAAGAGACAGAACGTGCAACCTCGGGGAGACAGGTGTTTCCTCTGGGTCTGCCTGAGCAGCTGGGATTATATCACAACAAGTACATCTCTGAGGGATCTTGTTTTGTAAAAAGGCCTTGGTGAAAACTGCTGGAGGCTGGAGAGGGAAGTGGGAGAGAGAGAGAAACCATGAACATGAGTTGCAAGACCCTGCACCACGGTCTGCAATGGCAAAGAGCTGGAAACACTTGAATAACCTTCAAAGGGGACACACACAGCACCTGAAGCCACACTTCCGAACACTCACTGCTTTCTAAAGAATGAAGTAGGTTGGCGGATTGCGTACTAATGTGCAAAGATTGCGGAGATGTTGCTGAGGGGTAGAAAGCAAGAGACAGGATGAAATTTAGAGCAAGTTTATAATATCAACACACACAAACAGCAAAACACCCCACCAGTATGTATTTTCTGGGTGTGGGAGGACGTAAGTGAATGGGACGGACAAAGCAACAAAGTCTGGAAGGGGATATCAGACTGTTCACGGAGGTTCCATGTGGGAGGTGGGGGTGAGCCAGGATTCAGGGCGATGATGAAGGGAACTTCTGCCTTAAATGTAATAGTTGCCGAGGAGTAAAATGTCCAAAGTGCTCACGTGATTAATCTTTTTAAAGAGGGAAATGAAGGACAAGACAGTAAGGCAAGAAAGGAAGGAGGCAGAGGAAGAAGGTTAAAAGGGGAAACAGAGACGGGTGGAGAGCAGGGGCAGAAACTCTCTGTGTCCCCCTCGCCTCCTCTTGCCACTGTCTCTCCAGCAGCCCTGGGTCCGGGGCAGACCAGCAGAAGCCCCAGCCCTATGGTTCTCTCTCCTTTATGACTTCAATTCCTCTCCAGGTACCTGCCTGCCCGGGCCCTGGCCCCCTGTGAGCAACTATTTCCCTTATCAGAGAAACCCAGAAAGGACCACAGGGCTGGCCCCATGCCCGGCCCACTGATTGCAGATTGTTTCTGAAGGAGCATTTAACGGTGGGCTTTCCTTCTTCCAGAACTATTCTAAGAATGTCAATAGCTTCCGTTTGGAAGAAAGATGCCGGAATCTATTTTTTTCTCATAAATAATGATGTTGTGATTAGCTGCCGTTCTGATGGGAAATAATGAGAGCAGGGCACGCCACTGCTGCTTCTGCACGTCCTAGGACAGAGACGCGTGGATGCCACGAGGGGTGGATGCCACTGCTTGGCAGTGTCCACCCCTCCCTCACGGGAGGAGACACAGCGTGTCACTCATAACCCTGGTCCTTACCTTTCCTGGAGCTCTGGCTGACCTCCCACCTCCATTACCTGCATTTCCCTGCCTGGGGGCTTTTCCGCACCCCCGAAGGCTATTGTACCTGAGTGCTTGCTAGTCTAGAAGACCAGGAAATGAACACTCTGAGGAACAATCCTCAACCACCCCCCACCCGCGCAGCTGTTGGTGTATAAGTACCCAGCTGCCTCTCACCTCAGGTGAGCTAATTCTGAGGCAACATGTCCGACACTGTTTCCTGGAGTTTCTCCCATGGGATTATGGGATTAAACTCGAGTTGCCCACCCTGGTAGCCGGCTCAATCGTGTATCCTATATTTGGCCTTCCCAGTCTCACATCTGACTTCTTTGCCCACATTTCTACACCTCCCGAATAATCGGCACCCAAGTCCTCGTCTCAGGAAATGCTTCTGGGGGATCTAAAACAAAGACCCTCTCTGCAGCCGACATCCAGACACACTCCAATAGATGCTTTCAGCACCAGCAACCTGTATTCTAAACGGTACTTTCTACGTATGATATGATCAGATATGATCACATCCTTTTTTCCAGGGCTCCCTAGATTAAATTCAAATTTTTGAAGGTGGTGTTTGGACATATAGAGGTTTTGCCTGTTCAGCAACCATTTCCCCTGATCTGGTTACAGTCCCTGAATTTGGGTGTGGAGTTGAGGGATTACTGCTCCAAATTCACTCCAAATAGGATGCAGGGTAACATGGTCACGATGACGGTTAAGAGTGTCTGCATTTGAATCCTGCCTGAGTGACCCAGGGTGAGAACCTCACTCCACTCAGCTTCTATCCTGTGTTGGAGGACAAGGATGGGACCTCCCACACGGCCTTGTGTGGATGAAATGAGCTCATCCACATGAAGGGTTGAGCATGGTACCCGGCACGTGGCTCAGGTGGGGTGATTCTTCCCCAGGTTCCTTGGAGAGAGGACGCAGGTGATTTAGGCTTAGCTAGCAAGAGCTAGCTGCCTCTGACCATAGCAACTGGCTCCGGAATGGGCATGTGAGCCAAGCTGTTCCCATAAGAGTCAACCTTGGGAATGTCTTGGGAATGAAGGAGTTGTTCCTGCTGAGAGGATAAGGATGTTTGTCTGGAACTGCTGACAGTGGTATTGTCAATTCCTGGGGAGAATAAAGCTGACTTTGGGGAAAGTGGAGCTGAAAAATGGGAGGGGGAGAGAATGAATATGGATCCAGCCGGGCCCATGAGATAGACCCTTATATGCCCCTGGCATTTTGGTTTTGCAAGATACTAAATTCCATTGGTACTTAAGGCTGTTTGAGCTGAGATACCCTCTCCTACAACCAAAGGAATGTGAAACGGGGCACGCTGGAGACATGAACCGAGTAACTCTGATGCCCCTTTGAGATCCTGGGGCCAGTGACTTCTATCTTTAGCCACACAAAAATCATATAGAACAAAATCAGAAGTAGCAGTCCAGCTTATAAAAGTGGAACTGTTCCGGATGAATCAAAGATAGGGCTCCACGAGGCTGCTCAAACAACACCATCCCCCAGAGGCCCCTCGGCAGAAGATCCAGGTATCCCTGTGGCCCCCAGAATGGAACTTCTGTCCTGTCCCAGCGCCATAACAATCCAGCTGAGGAAACAGAAAGTCAGGGAGGGGAAAGGACATTCCCAAAGTCACATGTTCAGAGTGCCTACTGAGGGCCACTTGAGCCCTTCCTTCACCCTCTGTGCCTCCCCCACACTGTTTTCCTAAGTTTCAGGGATTCGAATACCAAATGGAAAATTTTTTTTCTCAACATTCATGCCATTCTTGAGGAATTTTGGCAAATCTGCACAGTACTCAGATTGTCATTGATGTAATGTCTTTCTTTAAATCCACCCCCAATTTTAAACTACAATAAATTTCTTTAAAAGGAAACATTGCACCATTGCAAATGGAAAGCTAGTATGTCTTGCCAAAATAGAAACTGTTAAAATAAGTACAATAAAAAGAACGAAGAACAATGTTATCAATTCCAGGCAGACGCAGTTTCAGGAGGGAAGCTGAGGCCTGCTCTGTCTTTGTTGAAAAAGGAGATTAGCGAGCGCTGGAGAGGTGCTGAAGGCGTGATGGCACCAAAGTGGGACGCTTTCTTAGACGTGAAGAGAAGGACTGGAGGTGAATTGAAGAGGAAGTCACTCTCCGGAGTTTTGTGGGCCCGTGCTGTCTAATGCCACACCCCTGCCCCCCAGTGGTGGGTATGACACCAGGGAAAATTCCGCCACAGCCCAGGGCTTCTGACACTTCCTCGTGCACGTGAGTTTCTGGGGTTTTGTTAAACACACATTCTAATTGAACAAGTTAGGGGCAGAGGGCTGAGATTCTGCGTGAACAGTTCCCAGCAGAGGCCAATGCAGCAGCTGGTCCATGAATTACTCTATGAAGAGAGTCTAGACCAGGCATCAACAAACTATGAATCAGCCGCCAAATACCCTCACCTGTTTTTGTCATGGAAGTTTTATTAGAACACTGCTGTGCTCATCTGCGTATATGTTATTTTGCCTACTACACGGCAGAGTTGAATGCAACGAAGTCTAACATGGTCTGCAAAGCGGAAAATGTTTACTATTTGGTCCTTTGCCAAGGAAGTTTGATGATCCCTCATCTAGACCATAACCCTGGAGGCCTTCAAGGTCCCTGACTGCCAAGGCCATAGGGAAAAGGGTTGGTGATAATCCACCTGCATCTCTGCCATCCTCTCCTCAGCTAGGGCAGACATTGAACATTTTTCATTTAAAAAAAATCATAAGTCAAGGTGTTGTATAGAATGCAGTATCAGCAAGAGATAAATCAACGGCTAAATATTTTGGTGTGGTGAGGCGTAGAGCTGTCAGATGAGGATATTAAATCGCCTGGGAACTCTCAGAGTCAAAGACACCGGTGCAGATCTTCCCTTTAGCACCGTGGATGTGGGGCCAAAGCCCTGCAAATGTCACCTTCAGCCCCAGGGTCCCTCCCTGCTTAATTCTTATTAAGGAAGACTGATTACGTTTGAACGGGCTGCTGGCATAGCTACCACAGTTAAACACGCCAGAACTCCACAGCCCCACAATTCTGCAAGTGAATCTTGGCCTAAAAATGCATGGCATTTTATCATCAAATATGTAAGCGAGGAAGACCACTGAGCAGAAATGCATTCACATGTGCACCCACGGGCATGTGTAAAGAATGCTTTCAGCTGCCTCACACAGAAAACAACCCAAATGCCCACCAACAGGAGGATGGACAGTTATAGTGCAGCATAACCATGTGATAGCAGCCTATACGACCCTGGAAAAGAATAAACCCTCGCTGTACCTAACAGCATGGACCAATCTCACAGCCAAGATGCTGAACAAAAGGAGCCAGACACATCAGAGTATAACCCTATTCACGTGAAGCTCAGGAACAGTCAGAACTAATTTATGGGGTACAAGTCCTGACAGTGGTTACCTCTGGGCTGATGCAAGAAGCTAAAAATGCTCTTCCTCTTGCTCCGGCGGTAGGCACGCACGTGTGTGCTCATGTACCGTGTCGGAGAACTGCACACTCAGGATCAGTGCTCTCTATGTGCTTGAGTGCACATTGTACATTTATTTGAAAATCTTTCCAATAGGCTGCTAGCCAGCCCAGCAGGTGGGCCACAAGGAGAGGCAGGGAAGCAAGCTGGTGAGATCTGGCAGCCAGTGGCTTTTGTCACCCGGTTGTTGGCAGAGTGGGGTTCTCCCTGACCTTCCCACAACCTGGAAGCTGGGAAACTGCTCTCTGGCTCCCCCTTGGAAGCAGCATGTTCCTGATTGGGACTTATCTTAAGAGCTGTGCCCAAGGTGACACCAAAAACCCTCTCGTAGGATTGCCATTGTGTGGATGGCCATGCTGGGCTGGGCACAGGCCCTTGGTATGCATGGCCCTACTGAACCCAGGCAGCCTAGAAGCAGAGCCACACGCGGGGAGGCTGAGAGGCCTGCCGCAGGTCACAGGGCCGGCGAGGTGCTATGCTCCCTGCTTCTCACTCTAGCACTCACGCCACACCTGCACGGTGTGTCAGCACGCTGTAGCTAAGGCAGCATAAATCCTTGCGTAAGTGTGACACTTCGTACATGCTAAAGCACTTTCTACATATTAAGAAAGTGGTTAGAAGCTCAAGCTGAATGGCCTGGTTTCAAATCTCAGCTCTACCACTTCTAGGTGTGCTCTGGAGCAAGTGACTTAACCTCTCTGAGCCTCAGTTTCCTCATCTGTAAAATGGAGTTGGTAACAGTACCTACCTTGGGGCAGTGGACAATGGTGGCGGCACGCTTCTGCACACATCGGCAAGTCACTCTCCCTGCTGCAAGCTCTTCCAGCCTCATGCAGATCTTCGGGACCACACTGGGAGTCGCCATCTCATTCCCATTTCACAGACCAGGAAACAGGTTTCCAGAGATGAGTGCCTTTTCCTTTTCCAACACCCATCTCCCACTCTGCGGTCCCCCGAAAGTAAGTGACTCACCAGGATCCATACCAGGTCTCACTGGCTGTGTGACCTGGGACAAGCTGTTTCACCCTCTGAGTCTTTAGTCTATAAAATGGAAATAATCCCACCCGCTTCATGGGGTCACCTGGAGGGTGATTGCAATGGTTTATGTGAATAGCTCCAGTGCTAAAGAGAAGCTCCACAAATTCTTATGCAGGCACTGGGCATTTTAAAGGCGTGACTAGCCCAAGGTCACACCGCTCCTGGAGAGCTCGCTGGTTGTGAATCCAGTCCTACCACCCCGATGCCCATGTTCTTTCCGCAGCACCAGCTGCCCCTTCTGCTCTCCTTCCAGACCTCTGTTTTTCCTTCAGCCTGGCCTCCTCACTTCCCTCTTTCCTCCTGAGCTTCCAGAGAAGATGCAGTGTCTTCAATGCCCTGCATGGGAACCAGTCGGGCTGGGTTTTCAGATGCCCACAACTGATGGGTAACATTCAGATCCTCACCATCTAGGTAGGGCTTATATCCCCAAAAAATGTCCAGGGAAGAAAAATATAAGGACTTTTGGAACTCCTATCCCTGCTCCTCACACCTTGTCTATTGAGAGGCAGATGTCCCAGCAACGTGACATCTCAGGAATGTGACACTCCAGTGAGACATCTACGCAGGAGTTTCCTTCAATAGATATTTATCGATGCTTCCTGTGTTCCAGGCATTGGGCTCTTTGCCCATTCCTGACCCCCTAGCACTTAGAGTGAAGTGGGAGAGTTGAGAAGTGAAACCAAATTAAACAACTCAGTGTGTGATGTGCATTACTTTGATAAAGGACACATGAAGACAGAACATAGGAAGGCCAAGCCAGAAAGGCTGGAGTTGTCCTGGTAGAACTCAAGTTCAAATGTGCAGGTGAAGCGGATGAGTGAACAGTGTTCCTGGCAGAGGGAACAGCATTTGTAAAGGCGTAGAAGTGGAAACCTTTTCAGGGGCACTGAAAGTAGCCTGACATGGCTGAGTGTAGGCAATAAGCATGGAAGGAAGTCTAAGAAGGCTCCCCGCACAGGGAGCGGCTGTAAGGACCAACACGTATGGCGTGCAGGACTCCAGGGAATAGCAGTCCTTGCCCGCACCAGAGAGAGAGTGGTAAGTACATAAATTGAGGTGGGAACCAGATCTGTGTGGGAATTCCAGTGGAGAAGAAATTGTATGCAGTTGGGCAAAAATCAGGCAAGCTTCTTGGCAGTGGTAGCAGGTGAGACTGACTTTGACCCTCAACTAGAATCTTAGCAACTGAAGAGCAAGGGCATGGAGAGTCCTTGCAAATAGCAGCAGAATAACAAATACACACTGAACGGTTAGCACCTCCCAGGGCATTAGCTGAATTTCTCCTTGCAACCTTGCAGGTGGGTATTACTATCATTCCCATTCTATAGATGAGGACACTGAGGCCCAGAAAGGTGAGGTCACATGTCCAAGATCTGTCTAGCCCCAAAGCCAGCATATTACCCACACACTATGTACTGTGAAGAAATGTTTACCAAGTCATCTCCTGGAGTGGGGGTGGGGTGGGGGTAGGGGCTGCTGGTTCAGTCTCTACAGCTGCTCCTGGCCCACCTTTGGGGGCTTGCCTCTTTGGAAGCATCGGCCTGTGGAAGTGTTTCAGTGTTGATCCCAGCGTGGTATGACATGCACAAATATTTGAACATTCAACAAGGAGGCTACACTGCCAGCAATCTGCCCCAGCGTGACTCGGGGACGGGATAACAAAATGATCTTTCATCCTATTATCTCCTGCGAGGTTTATTGTGGTTTTTCAAGTGGTTATACACATTAATGCGGGGACTCTTTTGCTAATGGGGGAATTTCTGGCATGGAGGGGGGTGAGGTTAAGGTAATAGCGTTCCTTCTGAAAACAAAACACAAAGGCTTTTTTCCCTACAGGAGACATTTTCTCAGGTCGAAGGGGGTTTCTCAGTCTTGTTATAATTTTGGAGAGGCTAGAAGGTGGAATTCTATGTTGTCATGGTAACAGAGTCTGCTCTGAACAGCTGATGGGGTCCTGAGTGGGAGGCCTGGACAAGGGACAGGAGAGCCAACCCTGGCATGTCCTTCCCCCGGCCTTTAGTCAGCTGCCTGGTGATGTAGAAGTGGTAGAAGGAAAGCATAATCGCTTTCACTTACAGGTGAGAAAGCTGAGGCTCAGAAACGGGAAGGACTTGCTGGACGTCACACAGCTGGCTAGTGATCAATCTGGGCATCCTGACTCCCACAGCTTCACCTGTGGCCTGGAGAGAGGCTGTCTGGAGTGCTGGGAGAGCCCAGGGGCTCAGATCCCAGGTAGCCAAGTCCAAGTTGGGAGCCCAGCTCTTGTTTCTCTTCTGCTGTGTGTCTCTGGGCCGGTGGTTTGTCTTCTCTGCACCTCTGTTTCTCCATGTACAGCCCTTGTCTTGCTGGCTCTGCCCCAGCTGGCTAGGGGCCTTTAAGAAAGTCACCACCTCTGTCTGGGTCTCAGTTTACTCTTAGGAGGTAATATCTAAAGAGTATTTGCAATCCAATGGCCTGTGAGTCTATGACTCAATGAATTCTCCCAAGTTAAGCAAGGGAGAGGACAAGGATAATGATATTAACAATAATCATTTATTGAATGCCTAGGGTATGCTGGGAATTTGGCTAGGTGCCAGGTCGTCCTTACTTCACACTTACCATACAGCCTCCTGGCTTCTAATCGTCTGCCATTCAAATCATTCTGCATTCCTGGCCAGTCTCAGCTTTCTTAAACCCTGCCTTACTCTTCTGCTTAAGAACACTTAGTTATTCCTCAGTAATCCTCAAGATCAAGGCCCACTTCCTTCATGGCATCAATAAGCCTTCTATGTTCAGGCCCCGACCTCTCTAATGGAGTCTGTGTTGTCCCTGTCTAGTCCTCCTCCGGGCCTTGCACTCAGCAGGTGTTCAATAAACACTTGTTGAGTGAATGAACACATGGGTAAAATGTTTCTCTAAATTAGGGTACTCAAACTTAGTCATTTGCAAAACAGCCACAAGTTTTGCAAAAATCTGTGCACCATGTCTATTTATATTTACTTAAATATTTTCCTTTTTTAGATTAAATAAATGTATCTCAAAAGGAAATTTTACATCATGCTATAACTAGAGGACCAGTATTACTTGCCAGAAATAGGTCTCCATTAAAATAAATACAAGGACAAATGAGCCATGCATTCAATTCTAACTAGATACAGTTGTCTACCGAGGTTGGAGGCCTCTCTTTGTTAATATGGGATTAGTCAGTGCTTTGGAGAAGTGTTGAAGACTAACTAGCACCAACCTGAGACTTGCTCATTGATAGAAATCACCAATATGTTACAAGGGGATGAATATGGAAGGGTTGTTTCACTCCAAGTTATTCCACTCCACTGAAAATTATCCTAGCTACCACCAGTGGTCGGCAGCCTACATTTCAGGAACCCTGTTCTGCAGAGCTCATGAGATATGCATGTGAATCCCAACCCAGGCTTTTTGGAAGGGCCTGGAGGCCCCACATGCAGCTTCCTCAACTTCACACACAGCACCCCTTAACTGAGCCTCCTACACCAGAGGCAGCTCTCAAGAACTCTACTGCAATGCGTTTGTTGTTTCAAAGCATCGGCTTAGTGGAGTAATGAGCTCTCTGTAACTAGAAAGAGGCAGACAGACGCTGTATGGTCATGGGGGTAGGTGGGGAGCAGGGAATGTTGTGAAATAATTCAAGCATCAGCTGGTCAAACTGTGAAATGGACTCGACAGCCAGGATTTACTTTCATATGTAAGATGAAAGAAATTTAGAATGACGAAAAGAGAGGGAAATTCATTTCTGATCAGGAATATGGGGCAAAAAAAAGACAATTGTGAGTGGAGTGATTCAGGAAACATGCAGGAAGACAAGGGGATGGGAATAGTTATTATTGCTCCTTTGTGTAAGTAATGCTTCATAATTCTCAGTACTGGATTCATGAGAACTATTTTGGTTTTAAGCAACATAAACTAAACTCAAACTCACATAAGTGAAGAAAAAGGAACTTAACAATATCAATAACTGACACTGCCTTCAAATGTAGGTCCAGGGACTCAAACAATACTCATGAGGACGCAGGGATCTCTATCTCTCAGCTCTACTTTCCTCTGTGTTGGCTTCATTTTTCAGGTTGGTTTGTTTGAGGTCTGCAAAGAAGGCTTCCAGCAACTCCAGGCTCAGGAGCCTTGGTGGAGATCAAGATTCCATTTGATAATCGTTTTAGCAAAAGTCCCAGGTAGCGTTCTCCCTGGCCCAGCATAGTTCACAGGTCCCCTCATTCTTGTGCTCTGATTGGCTGTGCCCTGGGTCACACATCCACGTCTAGAAGGGAAGAATCCCACCTAACCATATGAATGTGAGTGGAGGGGGAAAGTTACCCAAATGAAAACTGAGGGACTGTCACCCAAAGAAGTTGAAATGAATGCCAAGCAAGCAAAAGCAGCTTTCATCCTTGTTACCCTCATATTTTTGCTCAAAGCTGTGCTCCACGCGTCCATCCAGACTGCTGTTATTCAGCCTGCAGACCACAGCTCCACTAGCACCCACTGAGGAAGACTTGCTGGACATCCCCCCACCCCCAGCTGGACTGGGACCCTGTGTGTGCTTCTGGCAGAGCTGGTCATTCTGGGCTTCTGTGGTCACCAGATGAAAGCCTGTCTTCCACAGAGGCTGGGACCCTCTCAAGGGCTGTGGCACCTAGAAAGTAAATATGTATTCCTTTAAAGTACCAATGGAGGTCGACAGCTCATGTGTGTATGACCTGGTGACCAGTGGTGGGAGGAAATGGGTCAAGAAAGACACCAAGAGTCCATGCTCATGTGGGGAAAGAGACAAGAAAAGTCAGGGTGACCTTGGGCAGCTCTGCATTGGGGGACCCCAGGATAGATGAAGGGGGGAAAGGAGAGATAATGTAGGGTAGAGAATGGGAGGTCAATCACCAAATGCCAGCCCTGGGGACAGCGAGAGGAGGGGAAATGTCAAGGCTGGACAGAGGAACCCTTTCTCTGAGTCCTTAGGGAACCAAGAGGGAAAGGCAGATGTGGCCTTATTCCCAGGAGCCTTTGTAAATGAGGATGGGGAGGTCAGGACTTGGCAAGGGGAAGGATGGGAGACCTCGGACACCGGGTTGGGATTGGCTGCGAGGGAGTCTCCTCTGGGAGAATCCCTCAGACCCTACGGACTGGAAGGAGGAAGGTGTCTGGGGGTTCTGCCCCCATTCCTGGGCGCTTCTCCAAGCTGTTTCTCTTGTTAGTCATCTGTCCATCCACACACCCCTGGGCAGTGAACAGCAAGTCCTTCCCAGCCTCCCCACACCCTACACCTCACGGCCCACCGCCCCCAGCCTGGCACCAAGAACCTGGTAAGTCCGGGACAGGCCTGTGTTCCCACGTGTACCAGGCGGAGGAAGCTGCCCAGGGAGGGCTCAGGGAGGGGGCGGGGCTCACCCCCCACCCACAGTGACCCACGGAGGGAAAGGAGAGGGTGACAGGGAGAGAGAAACATAAAGGACACAGCAACAGAAGCGGACGAAAGCGCAGAGCCAAGAGGAAAATCCGCGCAGAAAGAAGAGGAAGTCAGAGCCCAGGACAGGCTGATGGCAGGGAAGGGGCCATCAGACTGAAGAGGGAAGGGGCGAAGGGGAGAGGAGGGGAGAGCGACGCGGGCCAGACGAAGAAAGGGGGGATTGGGCGAGGGTGGGGGAGACAGGGTTGGAAACAGAAGGAGAGGAGAGAAGGGGGAGAAGGGGAGAAGACAACGTGGGGGGGTGGAGCGGAAAGGGGAGGCTGCAGCGGGGAAGCGGCGAGGAAGCAGCTGCGGGGGGAGCGCGGGGCGGGGGGCGCAGGCAGGGCCCTCCCCCGGTGGGCGGGCTCCGGGCGCCGCGGGCCCCGCCCCCGTCCCTCCAGCCGCTCCCCCCGCCCTCTGCCTTCCCCGCATCCCTCCGTCCGCCCTCGGAAGACCGGGAGAGCGGAGAGGTTGCGGGAAGCTGCGCCGAGCCCAGGAGCGGAGGAGCCCGGAGCGCAGCACGGCCGGAGCCGGAGCGGCCACGCGCCCCGAGCGCACCGGAGCGGCCGAGCCGCCCCGCTCAGCGCCAGCCCGGGCAGCGCAGCCCCGGCCGCAGGTAGGAACGGGCGGCCGGCGTCGGGGCTCGGGGCACAGAACGCGGGACAGACCAGGCAGGGAGGGCCAGAGCTCCGAGCCGCCACCGCGGGCCGTGTGGGGTGGTGGGCGGACACCCCGAGATCCCAGGCCCCGCGCCTCACCTCGCCTGGGGCTACCCTGGGCGCAGCTACGACCTCGACGTGCGCCCTGGTCATCGCTGGGATGCGCGGGAGGAAGGAGGGCTCCCGCGAGGGTCTTGAGAATCGCATGCCTCTTGGTCGCCGTTCCCCATTGGACCCGAGAGCTGGCGCTGGATTCCAATGGAGCCGTCGAAGCGCCCTATTTATTCTCCAAGGGATTGGGGGGGCTGGAAGTGAATGATACTAACAGTGTTGGGGGGGCTGTATACCACTTCCCCAGTCTCGGGATCACCTGAGCAGAGATAGAGCGGGGGGGGGGGACCTCTGACGGGACAGGGGTCGACTTGAGGATGAGACACATCCTTCCTATCCTAGGACAGCTCAAGCTCTTAAGAAACGTTGGCTTAAAAGCACACCACAGCAGTGACTGAGCGTGCATCAGCTCCAGGGCTCTCCCCCACCCTCTGCTTTCCGGAGGGATATGGGGGTGTGGGAGGTCTCTCAGAGGACTGGAGGGGACCCTTCTCCCCTTCTGGCTTTTCCTCCTGTATTTACTCCAGGTGGGGGGTGATGAAAAGGGGTGATGCTGCCCTCCAAGCCACGGTTACCCTGGGCAATGACCATGGGGTCTCCATGCGCCTGCCCTTTGTACCCACAGTGGAACCCACAGATGTTCTGTTCTACACTTGGTCAAGTCTTTAAACAAGGAACTCAGATGGAGCTGAGGCTCTGAGCTAATATCCTCCCAAAACAGACGTGAGCCCCAAGGAAAAATTGGATTTAAAAAAATGCCAAATGATAAGCCACATTTTCCCCCCATGTGGGGTTAGAGCTCTCACTCCCTCCCCTGGAAAGCTCAGCCTCATCCTCATGAAGTGCTGTAAAGGGAGGAGGAATAAAATGGCTCCTGAGCTTTGGTGACACCCCCAAAATCAGAGACAGTGTTAGACTGAATGGGATTTAGGACTGACCTTTATTTTTCTGTGACATACAAGGTGGGTGTTTGGCAAGAGAGAGGGGATGCTGGGTGCTGGACAGATTCTCTGGCTTCAGGAACTTTGGAAAAAATATATTCACGAGGGAGACTGAAAAGCCTACCTCAACTCTTGAATTCCAAAACAAAAGAGGTCAGTGTCAACTACAAGCATCTTGCATGCTATCTCTCTTTCTCTTTGGACTATACTGGAAAGCATGACCCAGCCCCTCATCAGGTCCACCCAGAGCAGCTTCAGACCCTTCCCCAGGCAGAGGAGGGGAAGAGAACTTGGCCTTAGAGGTGTGAGTCACCGGGTGAACGGAAGGGACCTTTTCCCAAAGCAGTCAGGGCAAAATGGCTGAGCCTCCCTTGAGCCTCAGAAATAAATCGTCAGGCAGGCAGCAAACAAAGAAAGCGCTCTGTCTCCAGCCAAGCGCTTGCTGGCTTGGTGGCCAGTCCTTGGAGGACAAACAGTGAATCCCAGGCAGTCAGATGCAGCCTGGCCTGTCTGGCAGAGAACTGGAAAGTGGGGTTCCCTAAGAACCACATTGGGGAGAGACAGTCACTGAGAGAGATAAATTGGGAACTTGTAAAATGTGTCTTGATGTGGGACCATTTATTCCAGGGCTGGAAGCTTGATGAGAAGTGAGACTCCAAGAACTTGGATGGGGCTGGAGGGTGGGGGTCCAGAGGCCAAGGAGTAGGCAGCTTAGAGGATAAAGACAAGGCAAAATCAAGTCCATCAGAGCTGAAAAGTGCACAATAGCTCTCCTATGTGCCCTGGATTTCACATGCCTGGAAACCTAAAAGCAAACTCAATAAATGTCTTAGAATAAAGCCTGCAAGAATGGCAGTGATGATAGCACTGGTATGGGGCTACTTGCGATAGCTATCCGTCTCACTGAACAAGGGAGGCTATAAAACGTGGCCCCTGAGTCCATGGCCAGGAATGAACAAGCCTTGGATGAGGGTTTACTTTCAGCTGGAGCGTTGCCACTTATGGCTGGGTGACCTTGGGCAAGTTCTCATTCCCAAGGAAGCAATGGAAGGGGTAAAGCTTCCAATGTGCCAGGCTTATAATTCCTACTATCACCTTGTGCAGGTACTGGTCTAATCCCCACTTCAGAGGTGAGGAAAACACCATACAGAGCAGGGGAAGTGACTTGCCCAAGGTCACACAGCTAGGAGGAGGCAAGGCGGGGATCTGAACCCTGCTCTTCTGATTCCCAGCCCAACTCCGTTTCCTTGTGGGTATTTGGGCCTCGGATTTCACATCTGTAACGTGAGGTGATGGAGTGTGGTCACTGAGGATGGGATTTAGTGGTTAAGAGTGAGTCCCCTTGGGCCTGCCATCTGAGCAATGACTGCTCCTCTATCTTCATAGCATATGACATGCTAAGAGCAACATTAAATAAAGCACAAATGTCAGGTGGCTTCTTGCCATCACACAAAGACTCTGTTCCTAGGCTTGGCTGTGAGCTTAGCAGCTGAGATAGCGATGTCCAAAGCTGCCTGGACTTGAGAGATGGCTCTCCGCTCCTCTTTAGCTTGTGTATGGGTCACCAGCAGAGCGTCGACCCAGTAGATTTGACTCGCCTGCGACATCTAGCCCCTTGCATCCTGAAGTCCATTTGCTTTGTCCTTGGGAGCTCATTCCTGTCACCTGGCCCAAGGAGCACCCAACTTCTCATTGACCACGGAAACTGCAACCCCAGTAGTCCCTCTCCGTCAGCACAGCCCCAATGCCAAACCCAGTTAGCGCCACTTGGTTGCTTCTCTCCACAAAAGGAAACTGAACCGTGAGTGTCAGTAGGCCTGCCTTGGCCCGTGTTGGAAATGCCCCTCCGGTTAGACTGTGGCGAGTTGCTGGAGCTTCTCTCTGCCTGGAGAAGGGTGGGCAGGGTGCAGCCCTCACCGGAATAAAAACAACCTTGAATTGGCTCCGGTTGCCAGAACAGAAACCCCTACCACTCACACATCCACTTCCCGTGGTGTGCCGTGGTGGGGTGTGCCGTGGTGGGTGCTGGCTCCTCAGATGGGCCTGGGACAGGGTTCTTTTTGCCAGCTTTGTCCTATTTTCTGAAGGTCACTGGGAGGTGGGGAGAAAGAGAAGGGTACATGAGAAGAAAAAGCCTGGGAGGCCAGATGCAGACCTTGAAATAAGACTTCCCAGGAAGTGGGTCTCAGTGAGCTTATGGACATCCTGCATCTGCGTCTATTCCACGCTCACCTGAAGACCTCCGGAGCTGGGGGACGGGGACAGGGAGTCAGTGGGAAGCCGCTAATAGCAGACAGAAGAGTTGCCTGGCACAGGCAGTAGGTGTGAATGCAAGCTGTGATATTTCAGCACAGACCTCGGATTCAGTTATAAACAGAAAGAAAAAAAATCCACTAAATACAGTAGTTCCAGTGATAATATTATCAATAACAGTAATAACCATCAATTATTACGCGTTAACAATATGCTGGGGAATGTGCTGTGCACTTTACTTATATCATTGCATTTAATTTTCACAAAATCCTGTGAGGTGCGTAGTATAATTGTCCCTGTACAGATGAGGAAATTGAGAAGAAGCGAGGTAAAGGCACTTGCTGCAGGATCTCTGGGCAAACTCATACTTAAATCCCCGTTATTGAAAAGCCTCTGACATTGCTTACTTGGCAATGACTGTGAGGCCGCTGGTTAAGGAGAGGAAGGTTTTACAAAAGCACTTGCCCATCTAGTCCATCCACAGAGGTTTGCGACAGCTCTGGGAGGCCAGGTGGCATGAGAGCTTCTATGTGATAACTGGGGAAGCTGATGTGCAGACAGATGAATTCGCGCCCAAGTCCCTCAGCTGCTAAGTTGCAGAGCTGGGGTAATTGAGGAGTCAAAACATATTGTGACCTAGACTTTAAATTCATTTAAAGCTGGTGCTGATGTGCACCCAGCCACCTTCCCCTGACTCTTGAGTGTCTCCCAATTTGTCCCCACCATCTCGCTGCTGGGGAAGCTGTTGAGAGTATACTGACGAAGCCATCAGCTCCGTTTACAGCGATCAGATATGACACGAAAGTGGGATCTGATTCTATGCAGGCTGCCTGCAGCGAATGGCCTTCTATTTTTACATTTCTCACAAATTGGAAATTACAAGGAGGCCAGGTCTTGCAGAGCTATTGGCTGTGGCAGTCTGAAAACGGGGGACGCGTCACTGGGTGGAATGGGTCATGATAAGGTGCCAAGGGCCATCTTGCCTGAGAAAGGGGCCCCAAGGATCCTGGCACGTTGGCCCGGGTAGGGGATGCAGGAGTTAGTGGCTGCACTGGATGGTGACCTGCAGCTCTGCCTACCTGTCGGCTGCCTGGTATCTGTGAGATCAGTGTCTCATGCAAGCTCTTGAGAGAACTGAGCCCTGGCCAAAGGAACATTCAAGGTCAAAGATGCCCTGAAACATTGACAGCAGGTTGCTTGCATGGCCTTATTGTTTGATAAGGAGGTTCTGTGCAGGGAGAGGGCAGCAGACACGAGGAGGTGAGCGAAGGCTTTCGGTCTTAGTATTTTGGTCTGCTCCGACTTAGTGCTGACGACAATACTTTCGGTCATCAGAACAGCCCTTTATGGCTTGCAATGGCTATTTCTTTTGATCATATGTGAAGTATATAAGGGGAAAGAAAATGTGGTCCTTGAGATGCTGGAGAATAATCCTCTCTCCAATAAGGAGAGACATTTTTTTAAAGCTAGTTTTCTCATAGAGTACAAATCAGAATGACCTTGACCCAAATAAGGCCTTCTGCACGTGTGAGTACACGCGTATTTAACACTTGTAGAATTTCTTGGTTTTCAAAGTATTTTCTCAATCGAAGCAGGCTACAGCTATGGGACCTCCACATTATTATTACCCTTATTTTTCCTTGGATGGGGAAACTGAGACTCTGAACCCTCATCTCTATCCCCTGTTTTCCCAGCAGATAGGAATCACCTTTGTTAAACCCACCTCTGAGTTCTCCAGGTTGTCCCTTGAGAAGGAGGCCAGCTGAACCCAGACCGGGCAGGAGGTGGGACACAGCTTGCAGGAATTGAGGTGTGTAGGATAGTTGGGAAGGCACTTTTGGGAGGTTTGGGAGAAAAGGACCCTGGCATCTTCTTCCAGCCTTCCCTGAGCTCTGGCGAGAGACTAATGTCTCCTCGGTTATGCCCAGAGTTTGGGATCCAAAGTGTGATCGGAGATGGGGAGGGATAGTCATTCTCAGACACAACTGCACGCGCACAATGTGTGCTTATCTAGATGAAATTAGAAGCGAATGCAGGAGTTAGTGGACAGTTGTAGACCCCTGTTCTATACACTCTCTCCCCTGTGAGATTGTATAGAACAGTAGTTCTTAACCTGTGGGTCGCGACCCACTGGAACTGTATTAAAGGGCCGCGGCATTAGGAAGGTTGAGAACCACTGGTATAGAAGGATCTAAAGGCCTTGACAGCCAGAAAGGGTGTGGTGTGGAAAAGTGTATGTGAGCCTTGGGGCTTTGGGGACCCACTGAAGGAGGAGCTGGCTGTGTGCTTCTGAGCCCTAAGCCTTCGGTTTCCAGCCAAGAGGAGGGAGGGAGGGGGGTATGGGATGGAAATCACCCAGCCCTGGTCCTTACCCTACTCCCCTCTGCCTTTGGACTGTTGCCATGCTGAAGACTGCAAAATAGCACAGTTCTGGGAGCTTCCCTCTGGGATGTGGGGGGTAGGGAGGGTCAGAGACTTGAGAGAGAGTGTGACAGGTCCCCTGGCTGTGTGGTGAGGCGAGAACTTGGCCAGCCGAGCCCTGACTACAGTGGAGGGTCTCCTGGACTAGCCCCTGAGCCCAGGCCTCTGCTGGGGGTGGATGCTACTCCCCATCTGCTAGAGGGGGACCCTGAGACCCAAGCAGTGGAGTCACTCACCCCAGACTGCACAGCCCGTGTTTAGACCAGGTCTCTCAGGTGCCAACCCCGTGGGCTTTTCCACGCCATTCACTACTTCTGAAAAGTGCCCAAGTTGAGGTGACCATGTAGGGAGCTGGGGACTTTTCTCTGCATTTGCCCTCTACAGTGGTGCCATAAAAGGGCCGAGGGAATGTGAATACAGTACATAACAAAACAACCCAGGCCAAAGCTGCCAGCTTCCCCTGTGCTTCTGTCCTGCAATCCAGCCAGCCCTGCTACCTGAACTGACCTAGAGGCCTTGGCTCCCTTTCTCTCCTAAGTCAAACCTTTCCAGAGCTTGACCTCTGATTTACAGAAAAAGAAAAAAACAAAAAAACAAAAACAACCCAGTGGGTTTGGGGAAGAATAAAGGTAGAATTTAAATGCATACATGTTTTACATGGGGACACAGAATGACCAAATATGTACATCCTCTAATTCTGAGCTCTGATTGTGACCCAGGCACTGAACCAACCACTTCTCAACCATTGTCCCGGGATCCTCAATGAGGAAACTGAGGCTCAGGGAGCTCAAGTGGTTGTTCAAGGTCAGACTTGTGACATGGGACAGAGTTGGGACTCAGATCCTGCTGGCGCACCTGAGCCTGGGCTTGCAGACCTCAGAAAGAAGTGAGAGAGCTGCCTCCTGCCTGACCTTGAGCCTGCGGGGGCCATGGGCAGGTTCCATTCCTCCCTGGACTTTGCCCTCTCCATCCTTAAAGCCAAGGGGTTTGGACCGTTGCACAGGACGATCAGACACAGCTCTCCAGGCAGCGGGAGGGTGGCTGCACGCCCCACTTCCTCCTCTCCTCCTCCATTTCCCCCATAATAGCCTCCCTGAGACTAATGACTGGGGAAGATAAGAGCCCTTTCTCCAAATGGCAGTGAATGCCACTAATGACAGAGCAGATGCAGCACTGTTAATTATTCTGCGGGTACTAAATGAAAACGCCAACCCTGGAGGAGTTAAATAGCACCACTGGGCTGGCAGACGGCTGTGCCTGGGCTGGGGCAGAACCGCCCCCTCCAACCTTGGAACTAGACAGGAGTCACAAAGCTAAGTGACCCCTCCCCAGCTCAGGGCCTGCAGGAATCCTTAGAGCTGGAGACGTAAGTTGGCATCTGCTTTGGGAGATTTTCTAGAAGTCGCTGTGGAGCACAGACTAATTATCATCAGGGGAAGATGTGGGCAAACCACTGGACCAAATAAAACTTGGAGCACCTACTGGGTGCTGGGGTCCACTGTGGATCAGGGCAAGAAATCAGACATGTTTCTGCCCTATGCAGATAGCTGCTCACTGTCAAGGCCGTGATTTCCTTAAGAGCAGGAATGCTGTGTCTTCTACAATCCCTGGTGCCCAGCCCAGCATAGTGGGGGACACAGCAGGTATTTCCCTTTCACCTTTGATTGTCTGCCTTACTCCTTAAGTGATGGCCAGCTGGTGATCGGAACAAGACCGGCCATGAACTAAATGGGCAGAGCGACAGTGGGGCGGGGAGACAGGCCTTCTTCTCCAGGTACCAGCAATTTGGCCTTCCTGGAAAGCTTGTCACTACTTCTGAGGGAGGCATGATGTGAGTGAAGAGATGGATGTTCCACTTGCTGTGTCATATGTCACTGTAGGCAACTCTTTGTCCTCTCTGAGCCTCAGTTTGCACATCTGCAAAATGGGGAGAATGAGGGCTGTGATGACTGTAGGCAACTTTCTGCCTCCTAACCACCCCCAGCCCTGAACCTGAACCCAGAGGACCACAGAGATTGCATAAATGTCTGAAAAATTTCAGGTCAGCAGAAAAAGTGTGTGGTCACCAAGGGCAGCTTCTGGTTCTTTCTGTGGATTTAAGATCATACATCTCTGGATCCCCAGCTTCCTGGACCTAGAAAGTGTTACTCAGATCTTTCTAGGCTAGAGAAAGTCACAAAACCCACTCATTTCAGACACCCTTGTGTTACAGATGGGTAAACTGAGTCCTGGAGAGACGTTCTACTCCTGCAGGTGCTAGGACCCAGAGCTTCTCACCCCTGCCCCAGTACTCTTTCCCCTGCCCCGAGCCAGCCCAGCTTCACTGTTAAGAAATTATTAAATAGAGTTGGTGGAAGGACTCTGGTTGCCGTGACAACGGAGCCTGTGTCCTCAGGAGATAATAGCATTGCACAGGCAGAGTGATGTGTGTTGAATGCTGATTCGGGAGCTGTTGGAGCGAGCAGGCACAAGAGGAGGGTACTGTCTAGGATTTGAGCTTCCCCAAGAAGGGAGTGGGGGGCTTCAGGGAAACTTGCCTTGTCTAGCTGCATCCTTCCTGCAGCCTCATCAGAAAGTGATAATTACCTTCACTTCACGGAGGTGAGAGTCAGGTGAAGAGCGGTGAAGAGACTCACCCCAGATCACACAATCAGGGAAGAGCCAGAGCGGAGAGGAAACCTCCAGCTGGCCTGAGGAGGCCCACGGAGGCCCCGTAGGAGGAAGCTTCTGGTGCCAGGCCCTTGCACTCTGGCCCCCTCCACAGACTAGAGATTCTGAAGAGCCAGGTGACAATTTCAGCCCAAGAGAAAGGAGACAGAATGGCAAGATGGCTACACATCAGCCTTGGATCCAAAGTCAGATCTCCCCCTGCCACTTCCTAAGCTGTGTAACCCTGGGCAAGTCATTTCACCTCTGAGCCTCAGTGTTCTTATCTGCAAAATAGGGATAACTCCAGCACCTACCTTATAGGACTGTTGGAGACCACAGACGGTAAGGCAGGTAAAGCATAAAGCCTCAATCCTGCCATGCCTCAGTCAACAGTAGCTGTCACTGTTAACCAAAGGGGAGAGGGTAGGAGAAGGGTCACCCCCAACCATGCATTGGCTTGTAATTTGTGAAGCTGGAAGAGCAGAACTGGTTAGAACAAGTATAAGAACAATACATAACAGGGCTCTTCTTTCCAGGCTAGTAAATACCAGTAGAGCAAATGAACAGCCCCTGTCACCAAAAATATATGTCAATATTTTGCATTCAAAGAGTATAACTGGTGTACCTCACTGCAAATGCGCAGTCCTCAAAACCTCTATGCACAACTCACAGGGGGGAAATTGTGTTTTATCTATGCCAGCTATCTAAGTGACCCCACTCTGCCAAACCCTTTCGGAAAATAAATTCTCTCACCCACGCGGCACCTCATTTCTCTCCTGCGCAGCTGGTACAATATATTTACCACCCTGATCAGGAATGGGAGAACATGGGGTTAACACCCTGTGAAACCCCCAAGTGCAGCATTTGCATGCTGGCAAAGACAGAGCTGGCAGACAACCCCATTCCATTCTGGAAGCGGAAAGAGGGTGCTGGATTCAGGCATTTGGTTGTTTCAAAAGCGCTGGTGAAAGCTCCTGATGATTTAGACGCAAGCAACCATTTTGTTTGTTTCGGCAAACCTGTCTGAGCAAATCCACCCCCTGTTTCTGCATCCCTTAGTGGGGGAATCGTTTGTTCATTGCTGTTCCTGGGGCTAGAGGACAGGTATAAAGCAGTGAGCTGGAGAATTCAGATTCAGACACCCCATTCCATGCAGGCAGGAGAGGGGTCAGGGGACTCATTCAATGGATAAATAAAGACGGTCAACATTTAACCAGGACTTTAACAGTGTACTTAATTGCAGGATGGGTACACATGTCCACTTTGGGAATCATGTTGAATGAACAATTTGCTCGGAGGATTTGAGTTCTTCCGCAGCTCCAGTGACTGCCACCGTTTCCTTGTATTGATTGTCTATAGGTTAAGATAATGCTGGCACTCTGCCTCGGACTTTTCTCCATCACTATCTAAAAAAGTAACTAATGCCATTCCTGACCAGCAGCCTATTATAATATCTACGACATATCAGGAATTTACTATGACCTAGGTGCCATACAAACTACTTTATATATTCTCCCACTTAATCTTTATGGTAGCCCTGAAAATAAGTATTATCACTTCTGTTTTAGACAGAGACGTTAGGCAGCTATCTTACAACCACATAGCATCACATCAGAGCTGACACAGCTGGTGCCTTCATCCCCAATGGCCACGGCTCTGCACCCAACCCATCATGGCTCCTGGCAAACAAACCTCTCATCATCCTACCGTAGCCCAAGTGGAAGGTATCCATAGGTTTCCTCATTGTTTATAGGGACTTAAAGAAAATTTGTTTAATAAAAATGTGATTTTACCAAATGGATAGATTGGTCTTGCTACATAGGGTTTTCCACTTTACAAGAATGGGGGGATTCATACTATAAGATTCCTTTACAGAGCTGAGTGATTGAATTCAGAACAGATGTGCCGGTGAAAGTGAGCATTCATCGGAATCTTCTACAAGGAAAATTCAGTTTTATCTTGTGGGAAAATATTTTAGACTCTAGAATCTGACCCTTAATTGACTCTGCATATACACAACCTGCTCATTCTTGCAAACTATTCAAAAGCAAAGTCTCAGCATTCTTTTTAATCCAACTGAGCTTTTATTAAGAGAACAATGGGATTTGTTGTTTTCCAAATATAAAATTATAACACCAAACAGGCTTTTTAAGAGTTCACCACCTCTAAGAGTTTGACATATCTCCTAGGGATGGGCCAACACTAACCCTGCCCTTCTCTTACTACTTAGAGAAAGAGCTCTACTGGGTGGCTACGATTGTACCTTGTACCGTGTGTATTAGGATTGCAAACTCAAAGCCCACTGAGGGCCAGTTGGGTCACAAAAATGAGGAAAGAGATTAAGAAGAAGATGACAGTAACAGTGGGTCTTACGGTAAACTGGGAAGCACATCCTCACCTCTGCTCCCGCAGCATGCTAGTTTGAGTTTTTTCATTTTAAGCTGATCCCCCTCAGCCAAACACATTTGTGAGATCCATTTGGCCCACAAGCCACCAGTGCTTCTGATTGTCACCTTGTGTCATCTTGATCCAGACAGTTTATCTCCGGGTCTTCAAAGATTTCATCTCCAGAAGGGGGCTGATAAAGCCTGCAGATTTGTCAAGAGAAGGAAATAGAGCCCTAGGTGTGGATGTTTGATAAAGAACAGTGGCACCGTCCACGGCCACCTTTGCTGATGTGCCTTCTGTGATACCAAGGCAGCTCTCATTTGGGCTGCACTTCTGCATGTGACTTACTAAAGATCATCATTTAATTCAGCCAACCCCTGCAATATTAGTTTTTCTTTTCCCAGGAATCTGAGTTCTTAAAGGGTCTTTAGCCTAATGTCCTTGGGCGTCTTCAAGCACCTCTTCAACAGGAATGAACCATTATTTAACCCCAGGGGCTTCTGACCAACATGTTTTAAAAGGTAGAGGGTGAGGGGAAGGAATGCCAACTGGTCCCCATGCCGCTCTTATTTCCTGGTCTGAATTAATCCTTTCTGGCTGATTGAGCTCCGCGGCAGCATCCCCTGGAGCTGAAGTCCCTGAGAAAGGCTCACAGCAGTCAGAGCATGGCAGGAAGAGAGAAGGAGCCTGGAACGGGGCTGAGAGGCACAGAAGCCGGCCGGGAACCTGGATGATTCCACCACTCCAGCAGGAGCTCCAGCGCCCCTGTTGTGTCCAGCACAGTTTCTCAGCAGGCAGTGGGGCTGGCAGCCTGTCCACAGCAAAGCCAGTTAGAAGCCACTAGAGAAAAATCCGTGGGAGAGGTCCTGAGGCCTGGGTTTAAATCCTGGCTTCTCGATCACTTTTGACCTTGGGCTGTGCCAGAGTGAGGTTTCTTACTGCTAAGGTGCAGGCTCTGGGTCATTCAGAAGATCCAGTGAGAGAGCAGAGAGTCTGGTCCAGTTCACAAGAAATGCACGGCTCTGCTCTGCCTGCCTTCCTCTGCCCTCCTTGTCTTTTTCTCTTTCTCATTCCCTCCTGTGCTCCTCACCCCCGTCCCTCTTCTCCCCCTCCCTGTCTGCCTTCTCCTCTCCCTTCACTCCCATCTCCCTCCTCCCCTCCTCTCCCGGCCACTCCTCCCCTCTGCTTTGAATCCATCCGAGGAGATGCTTTCGGGTCCCTGGACTGGATCCCAGGGCGCTGTGCTCCTGGGTCCCAGGTCTCCAGCGGGCACCCAGCATGCGGGGCCAGCTGAGGAGGTTTGTCCAGGGCTTTCCTTACAGGAAGCAATCAAGAGGCTTCCAGCATTGAATCACTCAGTAAGCAAGGCCGGTTTCTTCCCGAGAGCACGCCTCTGTGAGAAGAGCATGCTCCAGAAGCAGTGGTGTGCTGCAGGCTGCAGACAGCCGCATCGCTCCCAGTCCCATGACCTCAGATTGGTTCCTGGGACCAGCTGGGGTGGGAGTATTTACACCACAGAGATCAGCAGATGCCACGGGTTGGGGCTTTTGTTTTGCTTCCTGAGAGCCTGTTGGTAAACACTTAGCAGCACAGCACTTCTCGGAGACCGAGGCCACCTTCTCAGAAGCAAACATTTCCAAGGATGTGCGATAATAATGTCCTCTGCCGTGGAGGGCAGAGCTCACGAGAGTACGCATGTGTCTGGCACTGTGTGACCTGCGTGGGGGAAGCAGGGCAAGTGGGGGACCCAGGCCACAGTCATGCACAGGTGACAGTGTAGCCGGGGAGCTGAGACCGGAGAATTAGTCATTAATCAGGAGAGAAGCCACATTGCATAGAGCGACCAGGCCTTCCTCATCACCCCGCCATGTCCCAACTCAGCATGTCTTCTGCCCCTCCCTCTACTACCACAGCTTCCTCCCCTCCCTTACCCTCTGGACCCCCCTCACAGCTGCCAGGCAGTCTTCTCGAAGCACCATCAGGTCAAATGTCCCCACCTTCCGAGGCTCTGAGGGCAGCCGCCCCAGAGACCACCCTGTGCCCACAGTGGAGAGGGAAAATTAGGAGCATGGGTTTGGGAATCGAGCTGCAGCGTCCTGGGGATTTGGGACTGTGGGCACGTTGCTTTACTTGTCTGAGCCTCAGTTTTCTCCAATGGAGGTGTTATCAGAGTCGAATGCAGTTGTTCATCAATGAAATGCACGAAAGGACGCACTTATTAAACTTGGGGCGATCATTATTCTTTTACAGGATACAGTGCACCCCCCCATTTCCTGCATTCCGAGCTGTTTACTGCTACTGGCCTTCTTCCAGCCATGCTCCCTAAATCACCCCAGATTCTAGCCAACCGGGCCAGGCTCCCTCCATATCTCTAAATACATTCTGTATTCTCACCCTGTTTTCTCTGCCTGGAAAGGACCTAAGCAGGTCCCCTGTTGTTAAGAGCAGGGACTCTAGTCTCGCTTCTTCTCTAGCTGTGATTATAAAAAGAACGTCCCCCTTTTGTGTCCTGCCTACCAGCCCAGATGCCACCCTCTCCCACTAGGCTGCCTGCACCCTGGCCCGTCCGCAGGGTGCTGTCTCCCCTTCTCTGAGTGCTACGGAAGAACTTACCACGGGGGTTTTGGTTGCCCATGACCCATCTCCCAGCTGTCCTGAGAGCTCGGTGGTGACAGGACTCGGCCTCCAACTCACACCTTTGTTCCTCGGCACCTCCCTGGAGGTGCACAGTCGATGCTGGGTTGGATTGAAGACTGCCTGGACAAAAGGAGTTGCTCAGTTGGGCATTGCAGGAAATTAGAGCCCAGAACAGAAGGAAGACAACCAGTGATTGTGAGAGTGAGACAAACAGGGTGAGAGCAGAAAGGTGTGAAAGGCAGAAAGTGTGCTAGAAATCAGAGTCTGACTCTCCTGCCTCAGAGAAGGACAGCGAGGCAGTGGGGGGAAAGGACTGGCTTAAGGTCACACAGCTAGTAAGAGAGGGTGAGGACTCAATTTCAAACCCAAGTCTGCTGACCTCTCAGGTCCTCCCCCAGGAAGTCTTCTCCCCACACACACGACCCTGAGGCTGGGCTCTGGCCCAGGTGATGTCTGCCATTGAAGGAGAGTTGGGGGGGTGTCACCAAAAGGGGAGACTTTAGGGGGCTGGCCAGCTGCTAGAAATGATTATTAGAGCCTTCCGCCCTACTGCTCAGCTAAAATCTCATGTGACCTCTCAGTGAGGGATGCCTGCAGGGTTTGTTCAACATGGCCATGGGGACAAGTTAGCCTTTTTTGGAGCCAGACCTCAAAGCTTCTAGAGGCTAGTGACCAGCCACCTCTCTTCCATTCTTACAAAGAGCAGCAAGCCTCGTCTCTGTGGGGGGTGTTCTGGAGGGAGTTGCCTGCTGGCGATGGGCCTCTTGTGCACACCACCACAGTGGAGCTTGTGGGGTTCCACAGGTGGCCCATTAGGGACAGCAGAGAAGAGTGGTTAAGAGCAAGGACACAAGACCCAGCTGCCTTGGTTCAAGTCTTGGCATCCCTAGCTCCTAACTGGGAGACCCTTGGCAAGTCACTTTATCTCTCCGTCCCTTGGTTTACCCCTCAGGAAGACGGGGGTGTGTTGATCACAGCAAGTTAATAGACAGAAAGCCATTAGCGTGGGCCCTGGCATGTTAGTGAGCATGCCCAGCTCACAACCCCCACAAACTCCCAGCTCTTCCTTTTATTTTCCCTCTTTGTTAATTTTGGGGAAGTTTTCTTTTCCGCATGCAACTGCAGAAGAAAGAGAATGATGACTTCTGTGGTTTATTTCCCTAGTTAATGAGTCTAATAAGCCTCCAGGAGTCACAAAGTTAATTTTGTTCTCCCCCAGGTTGTTGGGGGAGTGGGTATCCTCTGGCCTTCTCCTGCACTGTGGTTTTGAAGGTGCCCCCCAAACCAGACTTCCTGAGAGCAGAGAGGAGGGGCTGGAACCTGACCCATTGTCTGTTTCAAGGCGGTGAGCCGGGGGCAAACTCATCTCAGCACAGTGACATCTCTTCCCTTCCCGCACCAGCAGCAGGCTTGGATAGGTCTGGCTGTGGGGCTTGGTAGCTCTAATGGCTTCAGAAAATCTCACACAGGCCAGTGCCTGGAAGGCACCTGCTGGACAAACAAATGGCATAGGAGGTTTTACGAGGTTTTTGTTTCTAGTCCTTATCTTAAACATTGTTATTGTTATTAAATTTTAAGCCTTTTTAATTCTGTGAAGGCAAAAAGTAGAAACCCAATAAACACATGTATATGTACACATAAAAAAATAATAAAAAAATAAAACAAATAGGACAGGACCGTGAATCAGAGAGCTTGGGATGTCCTTGTGACCTTGGGAGGTCATTTGATCTCTCCATCCCTTGGTGCTATCAACTGCAAATTGGGACCAATGATCATTTTAGCTTCAGTGTCCTTGGTGCTTGCTATGCTGGGCACGGTGCTAGAAGATTCAAATCCAGTCCTCACACTGTGTGAAATGGTTGCCATTGGCCTTATTTAGTTACTGACGAAGAAACGGAAACCTGGAGAAAATAGTATAAGTTACTTGAAAGGCATGGGGGGGATGTTGTGAAGAATAGATATTCAATAAATGCTGTTGAGAAATGCCCCAGGTCTGCAAATTACTTCTGAGGGATGTTGAGGTGGGTGAGAGGATTATGCCAAGGCTCAGAGCCGCTTTCCTTCATCTCTTGAGTAAGAGTGTGCAGTGAGCCGAAAAGTGGGAGTCTGTAAGGATTAGGCCACTCTCATGCTGTGTGACCTTTCTTCAGCCGCAAGCCCTCTCTGGGCTGTGCCCTTCATCTGTAGACTGCCTGTATAGAACAGGTGTACTACTGTGGCATGGAACGAGTCTGGACCAGGCAGGAGGCTGCCTGGGTCTTGGCCCTAATGTCCACTACTCATAGGCTGAGGGCCAAGAATGGGGGCCTCCCATCTAGACACTCAGCTGCCCTGAACAGTCCATCTCTCCTGTAGCCTGTATCCAACCCCAGACCCGGCTGGCCCCTGAGGCCTTATTAAAATCCTGGGCCTTAGGAATCCTCACCAGAGGCCCCTTCTCCATCAGAGCACCCTCCCCACAGAGCCTTCCCTGGCCCCTGGGATGTAGCAAGGGCTGTCCTCAGCACCTGCTGGGCCTGAATGATTTGGACCTCCCTCTAGCCTTCTGCACCTGATCATCAACTATTAATCGGTCCTCACATTTGTAGAACGTTTTTTCAATTGCAGAGCACTTTTGCAGCCGTTCATCTCTTTGAATGGCAGCCTGAGCTGCTATTTATTGACACTTCCTGTGTGCCAGGCCCTTGGCTGGCCTCTTTCCATGCATTATCTTGCTTCAGATTCTCTCATCAATTCTATGAAGTATGAGGGTCCACATTTACAGATGAGGAGACTGAGACTCAGCCTCTGGTTAAGCAAGGATGTGACCCAATCCCCATGGAATAATCTGGATCATCCCTGACTCACAGCTGCTGAAGCTGCCCTGAGCACCTGAATCACAAGGACCCTGGTCAAAATTAGCTTTTGATTGCAAAGGTCTGGCGTGGGACCCAAGGTTCTGAATTTCTGATAGGCTTCCCAGTGATGCTGATGCTGTCTCTTAGAGAACCACACTTTGAGTGGCAAGGCCCTGAATCACTAAGCAGTTTGAGGTGCCTTTACAATAGCCCCACGTTGGCAAGCCTGTTTCCTTCCCTGTCACGTGGCTGAAGTGGCCCTGGCTACCAGAGATGGAATGAGGCCTGGATGATACATATAGCGCTTGTGACATGCCTGGCACACAATAGGCGCTCAATAAATGCTAGCTCTTCTCCCTGGATAGGAGCTGGCATGAGTCTGGGTACAGAACAGATGCTCAATAAAGCCTCGCCCAATTGATTGAGCCTAGCGTTCTCCCCTAAGGCAGAGAATAAACCGCATTATGTTTCCCCTTGGAATGAAGCCAAACTCAATATTAATTTCTTTCTTGAACCACAGAGTTTTAAAAAGAAATAAAAGCAAGTAGAGCAATTGTGGCGTGAAGCAAGCCTCTGTAATTTCTGTAATTACAGAACGGGAGCAAAACAAAGAGGGAGTGAGAGCACAGCGTCACCAACCGGGGGGTGCTGCTTCCAAGCTGGTGGTGCCCACCCTCCCTTCTCTGGCCCTTCCCAGTGCCCTACTCACTCCACAGCCTGGCCCTGGCCTGGGACAATGACAGCCCTGAGACTCTGGCCCTGGCCTTTTGGCCTCTGCCTAGGTCCTAGCCCACACAGTTGCCTGGCCTCTGAGGCAGTGGGACAGAGGGAGATTGTCCTAGGCAGCTTCCACATGCTCCCCTCCCCCGGCCTGCCATCTGGCCCAGGGCTGGGCTGCTGACAGCCAATCCTCCAGCGAGACCTGCCAGCCTGACCTTCAGCACGATCCCCTGGGCCCTTCTCACCACCTCTGCGGACTGCCACCGCTCCAGTCTCCAGCATTTCTCAGCTGGACACTGGGCCTCTGAACCTGCCTCCTGCTTCCTCCCTCTGCAGCCTCTTCTGGGCAGCCAGAGTCAGACTCCTAAATGTAAGTCAGAGCACCCCTACTGCTTAAACCCATCCATTTAGAACCAAATCTGAACTCCTTGTCATGGCCTCCGAGGGCCTGTGTGATCTCCAACTGGACCTATTCCCTCTCACACTGGACTCCAGCCACCTTGGCCACCTTGCAGGCTCTTAAACATGCCAAGCTTACTCCTGCCTCAGGGACTTTGCACTTGCTATCCGCTCAAACACCATATCCCAGAAAGTTACACTTCTGGCCCCCAATACAAACTCAGTTTTTTTTTTGTTTTTTTGCTCAGGCCAAATAAAAGAAGCCCAAGGGCCAATTTTGGCCCATTTTGCCACTCCTGATCTAGGGCTTCCAAACTACATATTCTTTCTTTTTTTTACAAAGCATTTCCTCATTCAGGATTGGCAGAGGTATTCTTTCTGCTTGGTATGGCCCTATTTTTAGAGATGGCTTTAGGACTTGATCACAGAGCATACGTACACCAAGGAAAGATGGGGCATCACGGGAACATTCTACCACTTTCCTACCTTAACTCCATCTTACCCAGAGGCCTCTTGAGTGAGTCTTCTTCTGTGGTACTAATCTGATCACATTATCTGCATTGCCCCATCTCTGGAACTGTTCCCTGAATTCCTTAGCCTGGCATTTAAGGCCCTTCACAAACTGACCTTCCTAGCTTTACACCTCCCTACTTTTGTTGATGCATTCCCTCCCTTTGGGATGCCTTTTCCCTCTTTTTAAACCTGTTGAACACCTATTCAACTTTCAAAACCCAGCCCAAATAGCCCCTCATCTGTTCTGCCTTCTCTGGTGGGATTAACTGGATTAACTCATATTCTCTAGGCCTATTTTTACACCTTTTGCAGCACTTGTCACAGAGTATTGTGATCAAGTATAGGCACAAATATGTCTCCTTCTAGGCAGTGACCTTGTCAAGGGCATAGACCATGTCCTATTAATCTTTGCTTCCTGAGTGTCCTCCCCTGCTCCATGTACGTAGTAGCCCCTCAGTAAGTATTTACAGAAATGGATCTTTCTACTGGAACATGTTAATTCACTAATTCAAACTCTGGTAACCAAGGTGTAGTTCAGAATACAAAATGCTTAGGAAAAAAACTGTTCCAGCATCATTTCAGCACATTGCATGTACTCAGTAAATACTTTGGAGTGAATGAAGGAGTGACGAGTTAGTGAGTGAACACAGACAACTTGCCACTGATGGGGTGTCACATTAACGGTGCTATTTGGAGGTTGCTTGGTGAACTTCAGTTAATGAGGATGTAGTGTGCACCAGAAGGAGTGCATAGCTAGATTCTTGATCTGCAGAGTGTTGGCACCTGAGGAGGAAGAACTAGAAGGCCCTGGAAGGACTTGGAAAAATGCCCCAAATCATGAGAAGGTGAGAGATGTTCCTACCACCTGCTCCACCAGCAGGTAAAGGAGGGTCACAGCCTGGCACTCATAACAAGGTGGAAGAAGCATGTGGCTTTACCATGACAGAGCCCGCCTCCGACACACTCCCCAAAAAGCCATGAAACACAAAGTGTGTCTCAGGAAAGGGGGAGCTAACAACTTGCAAAAAGGTTGCTTCTGCTTCCGAGATAATGTTCTAGGAAGACAGCCGTGTTACTTTGCCATGAACTTCACCCACTTGTGCCTTTTGTATGCCGTTTTCTGAATGGCTCTTCCTTGGGTGTGTGAGGAAGGCACAATTCTGGAACCCTCCAGTCAAGCACTGAGGCCCTCTATCATTTCCTCCCGTGGACTAGATGGTTTGGATGTTTTTCCTACCAGACTTTATTTTGTTACACAATAACTATTTTTTTATTAACCAAATACACAGGTGTACAAATCCCAACTCCTGACTAGCCCAAAGTAATGAGTTAGACCTCTTTGAATTGGTAGAAAGACAGCCCAAAGCGAAGAGAATGACATTCGTATTAGCCACTATCTCCCATGGAGACCAAAAAGATGATTTCTGTTGGGTTTTTGAAAATGCTGAAGATGTTGAAATACCTGAATAATAATAACCCCTTAATAAGCGTCGTTATGGATGTTCTAGCCTTCTGGGAAGTCGTGAATGCCAGAGTAAGAACTACCTGTCCATACATGGCGGTAACAATCACATTGATGACAATGGCTGAAATTTCCTAGGGCCTGACTGTGTGCCGGGCATTGTTCTCTATGCTTTACACTCATGACCTCATTTACACATCACTAGAACTCTATGAGGAAGGTTTTATTATTATTATTCCCCTATTTTGCAGATGAGGACCAGAAAGGTGGATAGTCACTCACCCAGCATTAGTAGGGGTCGGAGACGGTCTGTCCAACTCAGCCCTGGGGCAGCTTTGCTGCCCTGCGCATCAAGGAGCCCGCTCTGTCCAAATCCTCCAAGAAGCATTGGGTATATTAACTTGTGGCTTTCTGTTGTTTATCTTCATATGTTCCACATCTTCTTCTTCTGCGGCCCTTCCCAGGGAAGTTACAGGCCTCTGGCTGAATCTGAACACACTTCCCTGCATTCCAGAAATCGCACATGTGCCTTCCCTATGGCAGGTTCCTCAGCAGCCCCCATCTCTGATCCCTCAGGGCTCGGCATGCGGAGGTTCTCCATATACTCAAAGAGAAGAACTCTCGGACTGAACTTCCTAGTGGGCCAGAGGGGTGGTGCAGAGATTTGAGACTGAAAGAGGAACCCTCCAATCAATGTAAACAAGAAAAGGGGAATGATGACAATGTGGACTTTTGTGAAAAACAATAGCAGGAGTGTAGCCATAGCCAGTCTTAAGAAAGCCTGGAGCGGCAAACCGGAAGGCCTCCGAGACACCCTGAGATCTTTTTGATCTCTTTTTTTCTTCCTCCTCGGCAGACCAACTCTGCTGCTCTGAGTTCAAGATGGGCAGAGGATGGCTGCCCCGTCACTCCCAAGTTGCTCACAGACTGCCCTTCTACTTGGGGCAGTGACAAATTCCCAGAGAATGTGTTTGATTGGCTCTCTGGGGTTAAGGGATCAGTCCTGGCCCACGGTGACTGGATCATTTTGAACAAATAAGGCCGCTGGAGCCCACAGGGGTAGGCTGTGAGGACCATTAAGGACTAAGGCTGTCTCTCCTGTATATCCCATCACTCCCTGGTAGAACACAGAGTCCTGCCATTCATGAGGAGGGAGGTGGCCACCCTACCTGAGCTCTCCCTGGTTGCCATGCCCAGACCAAGACTTAGAGGGGCATCCCAAGCCTGTAGGATATGGAGCAGCTCAAACGAAGCAGGCCGTCCCTGGGACCAAGAAGCAGGGTGGCGTCAAGATGGGACTGTCCAAAGATGGTCTGCTTCTCCGTGAACTTGGGGAGGAGACGATGGTCTTTGGTAATGGGGCTGCATGTGAGGGGCTGGCGGGTGCGCGCACAGCAGACTGGGGGCCCCGGCGGGCAAGGCTGAGGGGAGGGGCTGTTAGGGGCAGGGCTGGGGCCACACCACACTTTGCTTTGCCTCAGCTCCTCCCTCCGAGAATCCACAGACCAGGGCTGCACGTGTTCCAGTGTGTTCTGAGGGTTCCATAAGTTTTTTTGTGTGTGTGTTACTTTATTCAGTCAAACAGATTTTGTAGAACATTATAGAAATTGTAAAAAGCACCAAGAAAAGAACAAAGGTTCACTCATAAACAAATGGTCATGAGCATCTTTGGGTATCTTTCATGCTTTTGTTTCTGTTTTGAATGGACAGATTTGGGGGGGGAGGCAAAAATAGGTCACTCCATATAAACTGTCTCAAAACCTGCTTTGCTCACCCCATGAAACAAGGTGCTCTTGCTCCTGTTCTCACGTGGGCTTTGTTTGGATAAAGGATGGAGAAAGATAGCCACCATGCTTGTTGGCTCCCAATGGGGCCTTGGGAGCTACAGCCCTTCTGTTAACTTTTCTTTTCCTTCTGATAAAATTATGGAACATCTTCCTCCTTCCCCCACCCCCACAGTTGTCCTGAGGGCAGCGGCCCCCACATTTGCATGTTCCCAGCACCCCTGAGAACCAGCGCCATGCTGCATGGGCCCACTGCAGTCACCCTGGCTGGGGACGCTCCGTCAGCATGTGCACAGCCCATGCACCCCAGGAGGCTTTCTGCTTTTCTCCTCTGCAGGAGTCCTCCCTCTCGCCAGTCCCCACCACTTCACCATCCTCCCCTTCTCCCCTTCTCTGCTCTGCAGGCTGTCACCGGGCTTGGTGAAGGGAGCCTTTCCAGAGCCAACACAACACAGAAGATCATCAGGTAACATCAACCACCACACCAATGACAACCGTTCATGCAGTTCTCACTCTCCACCAGGCAGGTGAACAGCACTCTTATAGCCACTCGAGTTCATTTTTGCCACAACTCTATAAGCCAGAGAGGATTGCCCCCATTTTACTGATGGACAACCTGAGAGTGATCAAGAGTAGTACTTAGTGCTAACAGTGTTGAGTACTACCACTAAGTACTAGTACTGTTAGTAACTGAGTACTAAGTACTGAGTACTAGTAACTGAGTAACTAGTACTTTTAGTGCTAGTACTTAGTGATAGTACTCAGTTGCAAAAGGCAGACTGGAACACAGGACTGGTCTGAGTCCAAAGGGGCGAGAAGGGTATAGAATGTCAATAGGACACTTGGGGTGACTGAGGGATAAAAGAGGCAGCTAAACCGGGAGTCCTTCCTCAGGCTGGGGCTGGGCTGGGCTGGGCTGGGCTGCCAGTATAAGAATCTCCTTTTGCAGAGGAGGGCTTTCCCACAACCCAATGAGGGATGTACGGAGAGGTTATGTTTATTCAAAGTCACACAGCTCAAAATTGGTGTCCTGGACTGCAATCCTCTGAGCTCGTGGTGCCTGGTTCTCCACCTTCACCACCCCCTGCAGATGGATACCGCCCAGCCCAGTCCCAGGGTGAGCTCCTCCTATGACCTTAGGGTGACAGATCTCTTGATTGTCATCTTTGGAGGCAAAGATGAGGATTTTTTCATTAAATACTTAATATTTTCATTTGGAGTTTGGTCACCTCAGGTTTCTGTTCTGAGCAGGACACATTAGGGAGGGTGTGACACAGGTGGCCAGAGTTGAAGCGAGCCTGATGACAGGGGCAGGTCGCATTATCCTCACTCTGACTGTCTTTGGCAGCAATAGGTGCCTTCCTTGCTCTAGGAGTGGGGCAGGCGGAAGCGAGTGGGCTTACAGAGCCTTCTCGAACCCTCCGTTTTGTGGGGTATTTTGTTTTTGATATTTTGGTACAAGGCAACCCCAGGGTTCCTCCCCCTTTCTGTGCCTGACACCCCAAATCTGTCCTCCTAGGGTGACCTTGAACCGCAAAACTGCTGTCCACGTGGACCGGGGCTGACATAGCACGTCCCTCCGCCAGGACCCCTGTGTCCAAACTCCGAGACATGGCGACCAACGGCAGCAAGGTGGCCGATGGGCAGATCTCCACGGAGGTCAGCGAGGCACCTGTAGCCAATGACAAGCCCAAAACCCTGGTGGTCAAGGTGCAGAAGAAGGCAGCGGACCTTCCCGACCGGGACACATGGAAGGGCCGCTTTGACTTCCTCATGTCTTGTGTGGGCTACGCCATCGGCCTGGGCAACGTCTGGAGGTTCCCCTATCTCTGCGGGAAAAACGGTGGCGGTAGGTGCTGGACTGGTGACCTCCCGGCTGGGTCTGGACCCCGTGAAAAGTGTTCACTTAGGCATTTTCTGGGGCAGCTATAGGAGAAAAGGCCCCCTGAAGACTCCAAAGGGAATTCCAGGCCCCGGTTCTTACTTTTTGCCCCTTTATAGAAAGGTTCCCAAAGGACAATTGTCCTCTGTCAATGACACAAAAAGCTCATCTGTTCCTTTTGCAAAGAACAGGGGATGTATTTGAGCAGAGGACATCCCTAGGCCTCAGATGGGCTTTGGGTGCTGCATTGAGGCAGGACATAAGGAAATCTCAGATGGGTACCCAGAGCCACAGTGAGCCCTTGGACAGGGGTTTCTCCAAAATCCTGGGGCCATGAGCATCTGTCTTCTCTTCCCCACAGGAGCCTTCCTGATCCCCTACTTCCTGACACTCATCTTTGCGGGGGTCCCCCTCTTCCTGCTAGAGTGCTCCTTGGGCCAATATACATCCATTGGGGGCCTGGGGGTGTGGAAGCTGGCCCCCATGTTCAAGGGTAAGTTGCAGAGGGGGCCCTGGGTCATGGCAGTGTTCCTTCCAGGGGCTTCTAAACATGGCCCTCAGAAGAGAGGGAGCTGCTCAGATCATGTGTGAGCAGAGCGGAGGCTGTTGCAAGGGACCAGGGGACAGATGACAATGCTGGTCAGAAACAAGGTGGTAGAGGTGGAGAGAGGGACTCAACCCGGAGGCACCCACGCTTCAGCCTGGCCTGCCCTGTCCTCATTTCCCCTGCGAAGTCTGTGTGTGATTTTCCTTGCTTCTTCACACTGACCAAGGGTATGGGCCCCACCTCGCCTGGCGAGCTGAGCTCCCCAGCCCCACCCACTACCAGCCTTGTACATGACCTCTAGCAGTCACCACCTTTCTCCTAGTCCCAGTGTCCTCGGTAGTGCCTGTCTCCAAGGTCAGTAAGATTGTAGACGCCATGGGACACACGGGGCTGGAGACTGTATAACTGTTCTGACTGTATACAAATGGATGCGTGACGGTGTGTCCTGTCCCCAGGCGTGGGTCTCGCGGCTGCCGTGCTGTCGTTCTGGCTGAACATCTACTACATCGTCATCATCTCCTGGGCCATCTACTATCTGTATAACTCCTTCACCACGGTGAGCAGCCCCTCTGACCTCCTGCTCCAGCAGGAGTCAGAGCCTTCCCTCTGTCTGCCGGGACCAGCCTCCGGCTGACAAGGCCATTCCTGGAGGAGTGGGGGACTCAGTGTGTCTTTCGGAGCCTTTGTCTCCCTCCTGCAGTAGAGGTAACCCTGCAAACCGAGCATCTTCCCTGGGCCCGGCGCATTGTGTAGGCTGCCGTCCAACGATGAGGGATACTCGTAGCCCATTTTGAATGGACCTAGACAGCCCAAGTTCTAATATTGACTCTACCATATGCCAGCTGTGTGACTTTGGGGAAAAAGTTGATCCTCTCTGAGTCTCAGTGCCCTCATTTATAAAATGGGAATGAAAGGGAAACCCATCTCAGTTCTCAAAATCTTAAGACAGAATAACCCATATAATCCAGAAATCCCACTTTCGGGCAAATACTCAAAGAATTGAAAGCAGGATCCCCGTGAGACACCTGTACACCCACATTCATGGCAGTATCATTCACAGTTGTCTAAAAGGTAAAAACAAGTCAAGGGTCCACTGATGAATGAAGGGATAAGCAAAATGTGGTCTATCCACACAATAGAGTGTCATTTAGGCTTTAAAAGCAAGGACATTCTGACGCATCCCAACATGGGCTAACCTTGAGGACGTTATGTTAAGTGAAATAACAAAAGACAGATACTGTATGACCTCGATGCCTGCGGGAACTAGAGAGGTCAAATTCTTGTGGACAGAAAATAGGATACTGGTTGCCAGGTGCTGGGGAGGGAGAATGGGAGTTGTTTTAGTGGGCACAGACTTTCAATTTTGCAAAATGGAAGAAGTTCTGGAGATAGTGATAAGGGTTACACATTATGACTACAGTTAATGCCGCTGAACTGTATACTTATAAGTGGTCAGGATGGTAAATTTTATGTTATATATATTTTATCACAATAAAAAAAATGAAAGAAAATGAAACCCACTTCATAGGCTTGCTGTGAGGATTAAGGAGCAGGTACCTGTAAAGTGCTTGGAACCACGGCTGGCACAGAACAAGTGCGTTTGCCGCTGTCACCATTGTGCAGAGAATCAGACAGGCCCGGTCTCTTGCTCAAAGAGAAGCGGCCCAAGAGGCATCATGAGACCTTACAGTGCAGCTTGGCTGATTCTCACAGCAAGTGGGTCAAGGTTCAAATCTCAGCTCTGACATTTAGTAGCTGAGCATTCTTGAGCAAGTTGCTACCCCTCTCTGATCATAATGCTACCTGGCTCTCAGAGTTGCTGGGAAGGGGAGGAGACTTGGGGACTGCAGGACGGGCAGGGTGCACTGGCACCACTTGTGCCAGCCCCTGGTGGGTCGGCGGGATTTGTCCTCATGACTACATGCCTGTGCCCTTGCAGACCCTGCCGTGGAAACAGTGTGACAACCCCTGGAACACAGACCGCTGCTTCTCCAACTACAGCGTTGTCAACACCACCAACATGACCAGTGCTGTGGTGGAGTTCTGGGAGTGAGTGTGGGACCGCCCACGGGGGCAGGGCCTGGCAGGGGACAGACGCTCCTCCAAGGGTGGTGGAAGAGTTTGATAAAGGGACTGATGCCATGTGCTGCATCACTATGACATGTCCGTCATCAACAGACCACATATACACAGTGGCCCCGTAAGACTATAATCCCTAATGCCGTATTGGTACTGTACCTTGTCCCCGTTTAGTGTGTCTGCAAACCTAAGTACTACCACTATGTTACCATTGTCAGCATCCTCAGCACCATCACACGCTGTGCAGGGGTGTAGCCCAGAAGCAGAAAGGCTATCCCAGACAGCCTGGGTGTGCGGGAGGCTGTGCCACTACCTCTGTGTACGCTCACTCTGCAGTGTTCACACGATGATAGAATCGCCTGATGATGTATTACCCAGAATGCATCCCCATTAAGTAACACATGGGTGTGTTTGCAGAAGTGTGCGCAGGGTTAAGGGAGTCACCAGGGGTGGTGAAGCCCTTTGCCCCCAAGAAAGAGCATGACCATGGCAGGTGCCAAGGGACACACCCTATGACCTTTAGTAGAGAAACCCAGCTGCAGACCAAGCCACAGTCCGTCAGGGAGTACAGATTCTCCGATGTGTCTGCCTCTCATCTCCTGCCAGGGCCTCCCACTGCTCAAACCCTGCTAGAGCCAGAAGGCAGGCAGCCAAGTGATGTAGCCATAGCAGTCATGGGGCTCAGCGTAGGGTGAAGAAGGTGGAGAGTGGATCAGAGGGGCGAATGGGGGGGAACGACTGGCACGGCCAAGAGGAATCATCGGGAGAGGTCGACAGCATCCCAGTTCATCCTGAGTACCAGCCCAACCTACTTATAACCAACCTTGCAAGAGATTGATGCAGGGTTCTAGAAGAGGTAGTGAAAAGGAACCTTAGTGACGGCTGTGCTGGCGATGTCTTCAGGGGCGCGCTTCACAGAAGGTGTGTGTTGGGACATTGATTCGACACGATGAGGTACTGGGCCCCAAATCTCTTTGGCATGAAGGAAACATATGTGCTGGGCAGCTCAGGAGAGTCCGCGAGCAACTTTGAAGGTGCACCTCGGAGAAGCTCCCAGGAGGTGTCAGACAGGGGCTGCCTGATCTCAGCGGTGCAGGGTCTTGGCCGGGCTGTTTCCTTACAAATGAAAACCAAATTCTGCTCTGGCAGGTTCTGCCTTGTGACGTCTGCCGCACACAACTCTCAAACACATTGGGACTTTCCATTCAGCTATTTCCTCAGTAAACATTCTGGAGTCCCTACTGTGTGCTGGTGTGGTTAGAGACAGGGGTGTGCAGACAGACAATGGCGACACCGTTGAGCTAAGAGGGGAAGCGAAGGAGGCTGCCTGCCCAAGGAGGCACCTGGACCAGCCCGGGTATGGTGAGATGGAAACAGAATAGGGAGGGCAGGTGCTGGCAGAGGAAGAGCTGGCGTGACGGCGTGGAGGCAGGAGACAGTGGCACAGCACCAACAAGGGGAAGACTGATGGTTCCATCCGATGAGTCTGGGGGCTGCACCGAGCCCTGAGAACTGGAGAGAGAAGCACGAGGAACAGCCCGAAAAGGCCTTGAAAGGCCAACCGGGGAGTTTGGGCTTTGAGAACAAGAGGGAGCTATTCACTGCTGTTCTTTAAGCAGAGGAGTGACATGATCAGACTTACAATTTAGAAGGCTCCCTGGGGCTGGCTGGAGTAGGACAGACCAAAAGCGAAGGCAGGGTCCCACTAGGAGGCCACCAGTCCACCACATGAGCAATAAGAGCGGCTGACTAAGGCACCAGCAGGTCCTGCTCTCTTTGATCTGTTGACTACTCTGCGCTTCTGCTGATCAGTATAATGAGTTCCCATCCACCTCTCAAATTATGGTGATCCCAGTGTCAGCACAGTTACAGGGCAGGTCACTGACCTGGTCACTCCAGCTCCCACAAGCCCTGTATGACCTTCTCCTCCCTCCACTGTCCGGCCAGGCGCAACATGCACCAGATGACAGACGGGCTGGACAAGCCAGGTCAGATCCGCTGGCCACTGGCCATCACGCTGGCCATCGCCTGGATCCTCGTGTATTTCTGCATCTGGAAAGGCGTTGGCTGGACTGGAAAGGTAAGAAGTTTACGTGCACAGCAGGTACAGGAGAGAACCTCTGCCCTGGGTGAGGAGCCCATACCTCGCTGAGCCCCATCTGACCTTGGGTTAAGAAGGTCCCTTCAGCTCGCTGTGCATTCGTTGCCTCCTGTAAATTTGTAACAGTAATATTACCTTCCTTCTGGACAGTGGTGAAGATTAAAGGAAATAACACAAGTCAGGCACACAGCACTGTGCCACATTAGCACTGTGCTAGGATCGCGGTGAGTCCCATGAGATTCCACTGTGCCTGACGGAGCCGTCCCCAGACAGAGGGCAAATGTTGCTCAAGGACCGTTGACAACTGTCCCTGAGCGTCTGCTCTGTGCTGAGCCTTGTCCTAGCTGGAGGGGCTCCAAAGATGAAAACTTCATGTCCTGAGCCTTGGGAAACACCAAAGATGGGTAGATTAATGGTTACATATTCTGTTCATATATGAGCTCAGATGCCAAGTTGGCTATTTACTGACTATGAGCTCAGGCAAGTCACTTCGCCTCCCTGAAACTCCCTTTTCTCTTTTGTAAACCACTTATCTATTGGTTTATTATAATAATCAAATAAGGTAGTCATTTTGTAAAGCCCTCAGCGTAGCAAGGGGAGTTGTTGTTGCTTTTGTTTTTATTATTGGCAAGTGCAGAGCAATGCTAAGCTGGAGTGTCCAGCCTGGGGACAGCTGGGGAGCTGCCTGATTAAACTATGGCCTCAGGGCCCCCCTTCTCCATTTCAAGCCCCACCCGAGGAGGTCAGGGACAGAAGATGGCAGAGTTTCTCACTGCCCCAGGCCTGAAGGAAATTAGAGGGCAAGCATGTCATCTGAGATCTTATGGCAAAGAAAGAGCAGAGATGGGATTTGAACTGAATACAGCTAGAGGCAGGGCAGTCAGAACCACAAAAGAGATTGATGCAGGGTTCTAGACAAGGTAGTGGAAAGGAACCAATCAGAACCATAACAAACCCCACACTGGGGTATGGGCAGAGCTAATGAATGAAAAGAGCTCTATTTCAGTCCGGAGGGAACTTTGGACCCACTGGTCTCTCAGATTCAAGGTTGGTGTCAAAACATCTTTGACCTGATTCAAGGACTAGGGAGACAGGAAGAGGGCACAGGTGTTTCCTAACTTTAGGAAGCAGAAAAGTATAGAGTTTAAGGGCTTTGAAAGAGCCTAAGTCTCAGTCCCCAGATTCATAAGCTCTGTGTGCTTGGGCAAGTCATTTTACTGCTTATCTATTGGTTTATTGAGCCTCAGTCTCCTCATCTGTTAAATGGTCACAGTAACCATACCTTACAGGGCTGTCACAGACTGAGGGAGACATGCAGAATGCTTAGCCAATGCCTAGCACGCAGTAGGCACTCAATACATAGTATCAATTATAATCATGTTGGAGTGGTAGAGTTCCTGCTACTTCTTGGGGGCAGAGAATAGGGCCCCTCTCACTGTATCAGTTAAAGGTGTCAACTAATCCATCCACAAGCATTTATTGAACACCTACTGTTTGCCTGTATTCATGCTTCCATGCTGAGCGTAGAAGGCAGAGGAAAGTACAAAACCTAGGCACATTGTACTTCCCCCTATAGGTGAACTTTCTGAGTAATGAGGATGCTTATACCCATTTTCCAGACAAGAGAAAACAAAGTTCAGAGGAGATAAGAAATTGACCCAAAGGCCCACAGCCTGTTGGTGACACTGATGACTTTGAATTCTCTTTTGCTAATTCCAAGTATAGTGGTTTTTCTAGTGGATCATGGCTACCACTCCTAATCCTGAGGATTCCCACAGGTGAGTCAAGGGGTAAAGCTAAGCCAGACTGAGATATGAGGTCCTTGAACTTGCCAATTGCTCTTCCACTCCAGTGAGCAAAGAAATGCAATTTCAGACAATGATAGCATCTTTGATCACTTGGCGATTATGATTATGATCACTCTGGCAAAAGATAATTTTTAAAATGATTATGCTCAGTGGTGGCTCCGTGTGAGGAAACCTCCCCCTGTGATGTGGGGTGAAGTTTCTTTTGTAGGCAGCAATTAGGCAATATGGATAAAAAGGCTTTGACAAGATTATTCCTTTTTACTCAGTAACTCCACTTCTCTAGTTTTTTCCCAGAAATGGCATAATAATTTTGTAGGTAAAGATTTATGTATAGAGGTGTTTAATGTACTATTGCTTACATTCACATAGAATTGGAGGTAATCTAAATAGGTAACAGTATGGCAAACTTGAAAAAAAGGTTGGTGAGAGCCCCTGATGGACTATTTTTTTTTATTTTTACATATACATGTGTTTATTAGTTTTCCAGGTTTTACCTTCACAAAATTAAAAAGGCTTAAAATTTAATAACAATAACAGTGTTTAAGATAAGGACTAGAAACAAAAACCTCAAAAAGAATGAAAGAAGATAAATACATTCAGAAAAGAAATCAGACGATTACTGCATCGAAATATTAAGCAATATTAATAATATTCGTATTG